>QJNX01000331.1:0-65337 GCA_004155925.1 Monosporascus sp. MG133
GGGGGGGTATGAAGCGAGGGAGCGCACTTCTTCATGTATGCTAGCAGATCCCATCGCCCGAATGGCTCGATGAGCTTGTCGATTCCGGGTCCGTTGTAGGGTTCGACGGGGGTTCCGTCAGGCGTCCCCGTCGTCGTATTCGGGTATGGTTCGGGATCGTATTGACGGCTATTTGGCCGGTCAGCCCCTCTGCTTCCAGGATCGTAACCATGATACACCGTACCTTAGGTCGCAGTATTGAGTATACGAGCCTCGACAGAAGTTAGCGCTAAGGTGACTACTTCATAGAGAGAGCCTATTCAGTAACCGACCATTGCAAAAGTCCGGCCACAGACCGTGTATGGTCCACATATCTTTCGGAAGGACCTGGCCTTCGGACTCGAGGCCTGTATACGTGTTCCAATATTGCGTCGCCAGCTGCACCGCATACCGTCAGTTACCGAAGGGCGCAGCAGAAACTCCTAGCACGAAGGCAACTATCACTCACAACCAGGCCACCGAACGTCTCGACGCAGCACGTATCAACTAAGTCCGGCTGAGCTCCCTCAGAGCAAGACAGGACGGGGTCCGCTGTTTCTCCGTCAGTCTCGAGCGCGGGGGTTGCTCGCATCAAGTGGCTCACGTACAGAGTTCACACGTGTGGTTGTCGGCGCTCAAACCGGGATAGAGCCCAGCAAGAACCCCATTTGTCAACAATGGTAAGGCGACAGCGAGACTCCGCATCGTATGCATCTCGAAAGTCGGAACCGCTTCAGGATCACACTTGCACAACTAACCGCACAGCAGGGACCTAGCGCAATTTATAAATTTTCTAGGTAACTACATCATCGAGCCCAAGAGGCTAGCTGCTAGGGTCTCTATCCGGGTGCATGTCCGATCTTGGCATCCTGCGCAGCCAGCACGTTAGCGATTTGCGGCATAGCTCTGCCCAGGTACGGTGAGTTCGATGGCATATGCGATCGGCCTCGAGGCCCCCATCAGTACTGTACATACGGAGCTGGGTGGCGTTGTCGAGAAAATCGCAGCCGGCACCTGATAGAGGTGCGCGCTGTGATAGGTCAATTGGGAGCTTGGTTCAGCGTTCGGGTTTCTGTGGAGTTGCAGTAGCTCCGTGCTTGGCAGGCCTTCCCAGGCTGTATTAGGAAGCTGGGTTGAACGGCCGGCCAACTGGGAGATTGTGTGGCTACTCAGCTACGTTGGCGTACGAGAGCACGTGTATGTAATTGAAGAATAGCTATCGCTATTCATTGGAGGCCGATTGGGAATATAGAAAGTCGTGAGCCCATTAAAACGGAGGAATAGTGATTTAGCGACTCCCTCGCTTCTCGTCAACAATATTCAACCTTTAGATAGCTACAAGATGTTTGGCATGGCAAACGGTGCGCAAACGTTTTTTTCCTATCGTACCGTGGAGGAAGACGATCTTCACTGCAGTGACCGTAATCGGCTACCTGTCGGTTACGCTAGACTTGTCTACTGTTGAAAATCCGACGAGGCCTACGGTTACGATCAACGGTACCCTGCTTTAGGAAGACGGATGCCTCATTTGGCGACTTTAGATAATGCAAAGGGGATCAGACCAAGTAACGTAAGACCAAGTGTAACTTTGAAGAGATATATAGTATTGGCTAGTGTGACTTCCGTGGTTTTACCCATTACGCTGCTCCCTCTCTTCCTCTCGCTGTTTCTCAGGCGCCTCTTCTCAACGACATGTCGAAGTTAACTTGAATACCAGCTAGGTCCGTACTGAGTCATCAGCGCTGAGGGCTTGGGGCCTACACAACTATATATACGCGGTGGTGGGGGACGTCTTACCCCTATTTCAGCCCCTATTCCAACGGAACGTAATCCCTAGCATGCTGCCAAAACACCTTGTCAATAAATCAATCAGGACATAGTCCGATGAAGGTCACGGTATTTTAATATTTGTTACTTCGGTCCTGCTGCTTGCTCCCAAAGCGCTAGACATAGTGTTCAAGAGTATGGATTCTTTTTCTCACTTCTCCTTCAATTAAGCCTACAGATTGCGTATTTGTGGAAAACAAATGCATTTTAGTTTCGATATAGTCCGTAGCCGATGGAGGGGAGTGTTCATCTGCGCAAAAAAGCACGGATGTCAGTAGCGGGCTCCCTGTAGAGTTCCAAGTCCCTGAGAACAATATCCCGTCCATGTTACTTCAAGCTCAGCAAGTCTCCCGTACCGGTTGGTTATCGCATGAGGCTTTTCGGTCTAGGTCTCATTCAACGAGCTACGTGTAAACACGGCCTACATCCGACGAAGCCGACGCTGGTATTTCCAAGTTCTGAAGGCTACCACTAGACATCAAGACTTATAGCGGTTAAACGGGGATCTGGAGAGTCATCGCAAACAAAGGCCAGCCACAGCTACTTAGGCGAGCATGATATAGCCATCTCGCTGCGTGGCCACTCAATTCTTTCTAGGCACACAACGCTACCGATGTAGACTAGTACAGCGGGCTTCTGGGGAAACATTCAAAATGTACGCAGTGATGAAGAAAGCCGCAGTCAGTGTACTGACTGCTGGGTCTGGCATTGGTCTATAATAAATACTGCCCCTGAATTCTTGAGGCCTGATGTGTACATGCGTCAGACACGACTTTATGATCGCCAGCAGAGGCTAGTATACATGGATTGTGCTATATTAGTACATCTTACACAACCCATTCGCACGTTACATGAAGCGTGCATTAAGAACACTGAGCTTTCTGTCCGCCAGTTCCCATAGTGTTATTACATGCCTACAGTCACCTATGACGCCCCAGTTATGTCTGTACCAGTGTCACTGTATTGTAACTTTAGAAACCAGTCGTTGTGGCCCTTGCTCAAGATAGGCTCAGGAAGATGAGGCTTTGTACCTACCAGGTGGTTGGTCGAAGGCTGGGGAGTACACAACGATATACACAGAGATGTGGGTTCGTCTAGCTACCCCTATTCTAACCCCTGTTGTCTATAAGGTAGGAACTAATATCACTATACTTCGTCCGACATACGGTTTGATTTGAGTCTTGGTCCCTTTATTATCTCCATTGGTCGATGACTTAGCTATTCATTATAAACTCGATGGAGGCCAGTTTAATTATCACACAGGCAGCGATGTACTACACATACATGCTGTCACCTCGTATGATTGACCGCAGGGAAGTCGCAAGCCCAACAACTACCAATCAAAGTCTTTGTCCATGTTGTATTCTCAATAAGAGCTGATTGAGCTCCCAGGTCTGTTAGCTGACGAGCCTCGCAAGGCAGGATTGCGAATCAACAGGTGTGGAAGCTCGCACCAAACCTATAGGATAGATTTTCGCATTTGAATTTGTAACCACTTTGTCAACGCGAGACTTTTCCTGTGGTAACTCGCTGACCATGGCGAACTCCGACTGTCTATGAGCATCATCCATAGCGATATAGGGTTATGGGTGTATGCGTGGGAAGGGCTTAGAGGGTCAGAAACATGGTATTGATTTCTATATAAGGAGACTTCAAGTTCCATGTCGAAAAGTGCTATCCGATTTGAATACACTCATTTACCCCTAGACATTCCGTTCTTAATAAGTTTGATATGGCGCGCATGCCTTGCAGCATTAGGCTACGGAGTTTCTTCCGCGAATTCCGGGTTTTCGTTCTGATTATGTGAGTTGCTTACTGGATCCCCATCCAATGGGGGCTTGCCACCTCAGCCTTTAAGAGCCGCGGTACCTGGCATCCCCCATATCGAGGAATTGATTGACAGCGGTTTCAGTGCATCTCGACCGTTCATTCTCAAGAGGGGGTTGAGTAATGCGTTGCAGCTATGAACTTGGCACCCTAATCCTTGCAATGAATGAGAATATCTAAGCCCAGTACCGATATCAAAGGTGCACTAAGACGGGTGACCATGTCTATGCGGTTCCGTGTAGCTTTTTATTGGGCACGGCATTCTGTCCTGCTAACGGGTGCATAAACGATTGGCTAGATTCTGAGATAAAATGATTCATTGACCTCTCTCAAGTGAATCTTATCTGCGTTACGCCACGGAAGTTCCCGACAAGCTGTGATGTCTGGTATAAAGACCACTTGCTCGACTTTCTCAACAAGGTTGGGTTTTTCTCATTCCATACTTTAGTCCATTATTTCAGGCCGTTTGCTGACCCTTCCCAAAACTCGTGAAAAATGACTGAGCAAAAGGTGTCCCAAGCCGACCAGGCCCCTGTAGTTACGGAGCCATGCTCGACGGAGGAAAGGCTCGTCAACCACCCAGCACCTGGCGTAAGCTCTGGTCTATCAGCGGGAACTTCTGTCGAGAATCCTAATTGACGGGTGGCATTAGGTACCCTACTTTACCCCTATCCAGGACCCCCCGGCGGGTTCAACATGGGATCCACAGCCAGAGGGCTCCCTTTTCTCTCCTCTCAAGCTCAATGGAATGACGCTCCATAACCGTATTATCGTCTCGCCAATGTGCCAGTATGCCCTTCCTATCCTTGGTCAAAGTATACAGGAATGAGGTTTTGAACGGTTCATCTAGGTACTCAGCGAAAGACGGATATATGACAATGTGGCACCATGTCCATCTCGGCAGTTTCGCCGTCCGCGGAGCTGGCCTGGTAATGACGGAAGTGATATCCGTTTCGCCTGAAGGCCGAATCTCGCCTCAGGATCTTGGGCTTTGGGTCAGTGTTTACCTTCCGAGACATGGCCCTAAGACCATACCCGAGGTGTCTTTATAAGATATTGACTGATCGCGGCTGCTTTGAAGGAGGACGGCCAAATCGAGCCTCTGAAGAAGATCGTCGAATTCGTGCACAGCCAGGGGACGAAATTTGGTGTCCAGATGGGCCATGCTGGCCGTAAGGCTAGCACCGTCGCTCCATGGATTGATCGCAAAGCAGCAGCGCGCAGTCGCGTAAGTCCACCAACCCAGCTTAGAGGTGCCCCTTTAATGCGATGTGCAGTCGGAAGGCTGGCCAGACACGGTCGTCGGGCCGTCACCTGAAGCGTACAGTGACCTCACCCTCGTCCCTAGGGAGGCGACTAAAGAAGATATCGAGAAGTTTAAAGCCGATTGGGTGGCGGCAGTGAGGCGTGCCTTGAAGGCTGGCGTTGACGTAGGTCACGACCCCCAGAGAAGGGATAGTAAGGAGGTTCTAATCCTTTACCCCACCGTCAGATTATTGAGGTCCACGGGGCACATGGATATCTGTTGAATGAGTTCCTATCGCCCGCCTCGAACAAGCGTACGGATGAATATGGAGGTTCCTTCGAGAATCGTATCCGCCTTTTAATAGAGGTCGTCGAACTGCTCCAGGCGGAAGTTCCGACAGGGTTCCCCATAATGGTTCGCATTCCGGCAACTGACTACCTGGAGCACGACTCTGCCCTCCCGCAATGGACCCTCGAAGACGGGATCAAACTTGCTAAGGCCCTCGCGGAGTTGGGGGTTGACTTGCTCGACGTCACCGGCGGCGGCCTCGATTCTAGACAGAAGATCTCTGCCAAACCTGGTTATCAAGTGCCATATGCCGATGCGATAAAGAAAGCTGTCGCTGGCACAAAGACCTCAGTTGCCCCCGTTGGCGAGATTACGTCAGGAGTGCAGGCTCAGGCTATCCTCGACGCCGGCTCTGCGGACGCGGTCATGGTAGGCCGTGGTTTTCTTAAAGATCCTAACCTGGTTTGGCATTGGGCCGATGAACTCGGGCTAGACATTCATGTAGCGAGTCAATGTAAGTATTCCCTTCCAGAACCGACATTCTAGGTTGAGACTCACACCTTTGCACAGACGGTTGGGGTTTTGGCATGACCAGGACCCACAGAGCCAGGAAACACAAGTGAACCAGTAAGTCCTTGGCAACTTACCAAAAGGAATTCGAAACTTGGAAATATATTCTACATATTGCCGTATAAGCCTACCCATCCATACTTTCGAAACCGCCCAACTTCCTGTAAAAATCAATTAACTTTTGGGTAATTAATTTTTTCATGGAAACGTTTCATTTCTTCTTTTAAAAACTAATCGAAAATAATCCGACTTTAAACGTATGCGATTAGCCTGTTAGTAAAGCGAAAACCTTTTAAAGCTTTATTAAAATATATATTAAAGCAGAACGATAAGGTGTAATGAGCAGCTTAAGTAAGTCTTATAACGTATGCCTTATGTATCCGATTTTTATCGCCTCCGTTTACTTTTATTTTAATCCGTTTAAAAAATCTTTATAACTGTTACATTTCGACTTACGCCTTAAAGTCCTTCTTTATAATAAAAGGTTAATATCCTTAGTATCTTTTAATTAAGGTTGCCGTAATATAAAAGTCTTTTAAAAAGTCGAAAAGGTTACTTTAATATTTCGTAATATATATAGGGAATAAATTAGTGTCAGCTAGCAGGGGTTGCGCTAGCACTCCGTATACGGAAAGGCTCACTTTGATCGGACTATATATGTTCCGTGGACAGAATATATTAAAGTGTAGTACGCGTTTTAAAACGCCTGCAACTAATCATATAATATAATATAACTGATAATCCTTATATTTAATAATTAAAAATCTTATTCGTTTAATTTACGTTATTATTAACTGATTAATTATTATTAAAACGATATAAGTTGTATATAACGGCTGACTAGCTTAACCAATTATTAAACCCTAGTTATACGGTTTATGTTAGCAATAGTATTATAGGAATCTGGGTAATAAACTAAAGGTATAATTACGTCTGGTAATAATAAATGTTAAAGGTAATTTAGGTAATTAAGTTATATTATAAGCTGGTGTTATTTAGATTATAAGAAGGTAACGAACGTATATATATTATTTTTGACTCGACCGGCTCGATCTGGTTTTACCTTTCCGTTAGTAATTAAGCTCTTTCGAGCTTATCGAACCATTTCGAGTTATTATCCGGTTCGATTAATTTGATTTGTTAAGTTCCTTCTGGTTTAATTAGGCGTTTTAAGTTTATCGAGCCTATTACGTAACTTTGGGAGCCCGGGGGCCTATATCGGAAGTTTATTTTATAACCTCCGACCGTTTGTTATTAAGTTAAAGCTTTTGGTTATAATACGATTTTCTCTTTTTAGGATTTTTATCCTTAAAAATTAATTTATTTGTCGCATTTATTTAATAAGTAACTTTTTTTTAATTTACTTTTTATTATTATTTAACCGTTATATTAAGCCGTATCGAAAAACAAAAATTCCGTAAACGTATTAACGTTTTGGTTTTTAAAAAAAAAATCGATACTTTTAGTTTTAATATATCCGCGTTTTTTTGTTCGCGTTATAAACGTAAAGGAAAGGTTCATAAGATTTATTTTAGTTTTGGAAAGTATATTCGTTATTCCGAATATAGCGGTTTTTCTAATTTATTCGGTCCTTCCGAAACCGAATATAATCGATTAATTGCGGAAAAAAATCGTTTTAAGTTTTAAAAACGTTTCGTTAAAGAAAAGTTACTTTCCGTTTAATAACGTTTTAATAAATTATAATAATATTTTAATAAATTATTTGGTTATTTAGTTTATTTATGTAATTAAATTTTTTTTATATAAACGTAAAATTGAAATATTACGTAAAAGTATTAAAAATGCGGAAGAGATAAAGGAATTCGAACGTTTGGAAAAAAAATAACGTAAGTTAAAAGCCGAAATAATTTCGTTCTTTCGTATTATAAACGTAATTAATTAATTCGACCTAAATAATATAAATTAAAACTTTTTTAACTTTAGCATTTCCGGTATTATTAGTAAAAGTTTTTTAATAAATATTAGGTTTCCGTAAGGTTTTTTATAGGGTTTTATATATTTTTTAACTTTAGGTAATTTTTTTATTTAATTAAATATTATCTTTTGCCTTTTTTTTTAGGGGGTATTAAGGAATTTTTTAACCTTTTATACCGGTACGTTTTTTGTAAAAAAATTTTTCGTTCTGTATTAATTTAAATTATGTCCGTTATTAATTTTAATAAGGAAATATGGAAAACGGGACGGAATTTAATTTTGGAAGGTAATTTTAACTGGTAATTATTTTTCAAGATTCTTTTTGCGACCTTATATGGTCCGATATATTTAAAGTCGAATTTTTTATTTAGTCGTTTAGTTTAGATATTTTTAGTAGCTAAATAAATTATTTTCCCTTTTTAAAAAGTTAATTTTTTTTTAATTTTTTTGGTTATAATATTTTTGTTTCTTCCTGAAGAAAACGTAACCATATAGATAATTGGATAAAATGATAAATTGCTACTTTAATTCCCGTACTTTACTAAAACCCATCCCTTTCATAACTCTTATCCATATTAATTCTTATCGGAATTCTGGAAATTTTTCGTAATCCGGAATAACCGGATAAACTATCGCTTATAATCCTTTTTGCATTATTTCAAAATCTGAACTTCGAAATTTTCGAACCGGTTTTTATTTTTCCCGTTTAATTTTATTAATAATATCTTCATAATTTCTATATTATTCGGCATAAATTCCGTTAAAAATTTATTATTATAATTTTCGCGGATTAAATCGTATCCGAAAATCAAAAACCGAAATCGATCCTTTAAGGATAAATTTTCTAGCTCGACGATAATATCGATAAATTTAACGCGTCCGGTAACCTTATAGGGATTTTGTACTATAAAAGAAATAATTTTTTTTGGAAATCCTACGGTTACGGATTACCGGTATTATGTATTCGGAATTACGCGCCATATTTAGTTATCTTGATAAAGCTATAGGAATAATTAAGCCGTAAAATTGGCAAGGGTTCGTATAACCTTTTATGCGCACTTAAGGTTTACCCTTAAGGTTTATCCTTAAGGTTTATTTTTAAAGTTTATTCTTTAAGGTTTATCCTTAAGGTTTATTCTTAAGGTTTACTGCGACCATGCGGAACCGTAGCTGGCATAAGGTTCATCAGAGTCGAAACTTATCGGCAACCACGTATTCTGCTTCAGAGTAAGGTTTTGCTTCAGAGTGAGGTTCTATGGGATTAAGGTATATAATTTATCTTAACCGTAAAAACTATTAATCAGTTATCGTATTCGAAAATATTAGGTATAATATTTATCGTATGGATTATATATGTAATAATTTTCTGTATATTTGGCTCAGCCTGGAAAATAAGGCTTGAACCTATATCAGCCTTGCATAATATTTTTGTATTTAAGTACGTACGAATTTAAGTTTTGTTTTTATTTATGTATTATGACGGCTGACTGGCTTAACCAACTATTAAACCCTAGTCGTACGGTTTATATTGGCAGTAATACTGTGGGAATCCGAATAATAAGTTAAAGGTATAGTTACGTTTGGTAATAGCAGATGTTAAAGGTAATTTGGGTAATTAAGTTGTATTATAAGCTGGTATTATTTAGATTGTAAGAAATAAATAAATATATATATTTTCGGCCATTCTGGTGGATTAAGATAAATTAAAACATTTATCCAAATCCATTATTATGAATTAAGATGGATTGGAACATTTATCCAAATTTATTATTATGGATTAAGATAGATTGAAATATTTATCCAAATTTATTACTATGGATTAAGATAGATTGAAATATTTATCCAAATTTATTATTATGGATTAAGATGGATTGGAATATTTATCCAAATCCATGTTACGTAATTTTATCGCGAGTAAGGTAACCGTTCCCCGAGACCAAGATCTAGTAAGGTTATAATACGATTTCCCCTTTCCCAAATTTTTGCTTTTAAAGATTCCCTTTTGGTAAATATTTCCTTTTATTATATCGGGTCGTATATTTAACCGTAAGTTTCGTAATTGTCCTAATTAAAAGGAAAGTATTACTTTTTTTGCTGCTTACGTTCGAACGTTCGGTTTTGAAATAATACCGTATATACCTTGTTTCAAAAATGGTTTAATTTATAAAATGATCGACGATTTTCGTCGCTACGACGAATATATCCGATACCCGGGTCGTAAATGTAACGGATCCGGTATCTTATTTTTTTTTTTGATAACGTTAATCGTAAAAAAAACCGTTTTAATCGTATATAGCAAGTAGCTAAAAAATTATTGGTTAAGGCGTAACAGAATATATAAAATATTTTTTCCAAGATAATAAAGGTTATATTTCGTTTATTTTAATTTAAAAAATAATAAACTTTTTTTCGAAAAAAAATTTTCGAATTAATTTATCGTAAGGTAATCTTTTTAAAAAAGTTAAAAAAGTAAGAACGTTTTAAAAAGGAATAATGCTAATTTTCCGTTATTATTAATGCTTTTTATAAAAAGGTTATTTATTTTCCGCAAAATCCTTCCTGGAATGGTTTTAATTTTGGTATTATTAATATTAATAAAAACTTTTTAAAAAATATTAAGCGTTTATAAAATTTTTAGCAGGTTCCTAAATATTTTTAGAATTTGGATATTTTTTCCATTTTATTAAGTATTAAGTAAATCCGTTTTTTTTGCGTATATTTAATATTTTTTTTATTTCGTACGTTAATATATCCTTTTCCGCCTTATTTTCTTATTTTATATTAATTTTAATAATATCCGTTATTAATTTTAATAAGGAAATATAAAAAACCGGGTAAAGTTTAATTTTGGAAGGTAATTTTAACTGGTAATTATTTTTCGAAATTTTTTTTACGACTTTATATAATTCGATATATTTAAAATTAAATTTCTTATTTAATTATTTAATTTGGATATTTTTGGTAATTAAATAAACTATTTTTTTTTTCCGGAAAGTTAATCCTTTTAACTTTTTTTGGTTATAATATTTTTATATTTAAATACGTACGAATTTAAGTTTTATTTTTATTTTTATATATAATTATTTAAGTTATTTTAAAGTAAAAATTATTTTAATATTAATTAGTCCTTTTTTTTATAAATTTCGGTAAATTTTTGGCATAAAACCGAAGTTAGCGTTAATTAATATTATTTTAATATTTTCGTAATAACTTATATTATACGCTAATTAGGTTATTAGTAACTTTTTAACCTAATTATTTTGTTCGTAATTAATATAATACCGTAAATAAATTTCGAACGTTTAATTAATTTTTTTTATCTGGTTATCTATTTATGGTTTAAAAATATTTAAAAATTTATGGTTTAAGTTTAATTATACTATAAGGTTTTATTAAAATTTTAAAATAAATATAATATTTTTATTAGATACGATTTTTATTAATAATCCGTATATATTAACAATATATTTAAAAAAAATATACGTTAATTATTTTACGTTTATATTTTCGTTAAATAATAAAAAATAAAAGAATTTTATAAATCGATTTACGATTATAAAAATATTATCGTAATATATACCCGTTATTAAATTTTTTGATAATGGTAATTTAATAATAAAGTTAAAAGTAATTAAATTTTATAATCGTTTTATAACTAATAATAATTATAATTTTCCGTATAGTTTATAACGTCGTACCTTAATTTTATTATATAAATTATATCTTTATAAAACTTTTTTAATTATTAAATTTATTCCGGAGAAATAATATATACGTTATAATCGTTTTATAATTTTGTAAATTTTAAGGTATCCGTATAATTAATATTCGTATATTTCGCGCGTTAACTTTTCTTAATATTTTTCCGGTATTTAGGTTTTGTCGGTTTTTTCGTTTTTTAATAATTAATCGTTATATTATTATATTTTTTGGTATAAGTTAAGTATTATCTTTTTAATTATTATAATTTATCGTATTTTTATATATCTTTTTTTCGTTAGGTTAAATATTTGGTATAAAACTTTTAGGATTTTTTCCTTAAGGTTTGGTCGTTTATTAAAAACGTTTATTTTGTTATTTTTTAATCCTTTTTTGTAAATAATAATAAAATCAAATTCCGAAAAATATTTTACGTAACGGAATTATCGTTTTATTAATTTTCGAATAATAATAAATCGGATTAAATTTTTATAATCTATATATATTTTAATTTGGTATAAGTTTCCTTTAAGGTAATATTTAAATTCTTTAAAGGCGTTAATAATAATTAAAAATTTCTTATTTAAGATAACGTAATTTAATTTAACTTTTTTTAATTTATAGGAATAAAAAATAATAGGATATAAGTTACCTTAATTATTTTTATATCCGGTTATTATATTTAACGCATAATCCGAAATATCGGTTTTTAACTTTACGGAACGATTCGAATCGTATATAATTAATACTAGCTCGTTAATAATTACGTCCTTAATCTTTTAAAAAGTTTTTTTTATTTCGGTTATTTATCGGAATTTCGTTTTTTTTTTGGTTAAGTTAAATAAAAATATTACGGTTTTGTTAAAATTACGAATAAATTTCCGGTAATAATTAACGAATTTAAGGAAAACCTGGATTTCGGTAATTATAATAAATATTTTTTATTCTTAAATTATTATTACCTTTTTAAAATTTATTTTAATATATCCCGGGATAATAACGTATTTTAAATACGGTACTTTTTATTTATAAAACTTACTTTTTTCGGCATTAATTAAAAGGTTAACATTTTATAAAACTTAAAAAACCTTATAAACGTATTTTTTATATTCTTTTTTTAAATTTAAATAAATAAAAATATTATCGAAATAACAAATAATAAAAATATTAAGATATTTACATAATACGTAATTAACCATTTTTTAGAACGTTACGGGTACGTTAATAAGCTTAAAGGGTATTACCAGATATTCGTATAATCCGTATTTAATCTTAAAAGTTATTTTTTATTCGTTTCCTAATTTAATACGAATTAAATTATATCCATTTCGTAAGTTTAAAATAATAAATTATTTAACTCCGTAAAAGCGATTTTTTATCTTTATAATTAAGGGTAAAGATATATAATCCTTAACCGTAATATCGTTTAGTTATTTATAATTAATAATTAACCGTAATTTCCCATTTTTTTTTAATACGAAAAATATAAAATATCTTATTAATAACTTAAAACATTTAATATATTTCTTACGTAACTTATTTTCGAAATATTTTCGTAATACGTACAGTTTTTATTAATGTAAGTTATATATAGGATAAAAAGTAATCATTTTGCCATTTTTTAGGATTATTTCGTAATTTTATTTATTATATTTTAATAATCTTATTTTAACTTGGTTTTTAAAAAATCGCTCGTATTTACGGTATTACGGTAATACTTTAATTATTTTTTTTAATTTTTAAAGTTAATATTATAAATCGTCGTTTACTTCGTATAATTACGTTTTAATTATGGTAATAATATGTCGTACATATTTATCTCGTCCTTTTTTTTATATATATCGTATTTTTTTAAATAATAAAGTTTCTGCCGTATCCTTATACCTATATTTATTATCGTTACTATTAATTAAATAATAAAATTTTTTTTTTAAATTTTTCTTATCGATAAAAAATAAAACAAATTTTACTTAATTAATTTTTTAATTAATTAAAAAATTATATTAATATAACTATTTTTTACCGAAAATTATATCGTAACTTCGTATTAAAATAATATCGAAATTAATAATTTATCTTCGTTTTTAAATACAAATTTCGAAATAATTAATTTCGCGGTTAACTTATCCGTTATTATAAGTAAATTTGGTACTTTCGGCATTTTCGACTTTATAAGGTTTGGCTTTATTTTTCCATAATAAATATAACTTATTAATTATTTTTGGTTTAATATAATTTAGGTCGGTTTTGTAATCTATTATAACGGTATACCATTTTTTTTTAATTCGTATTTTAATTATAATAAAAAGTTTTTTTATTTTTTTTATTATCGTATATAAAATTCTTTTAAAGGGTATATATTAACTCCTTTTATTCTTACCAACTTATGGTTCCTTTATAAGTAACGTTCTTTTTTTAAAGGTTATATCTATAACTACTTTAATTATTTTTCCTATCGGCGTAACTAAACTTCGAATTCGAAAATTTTTTCCTTATATTATTTTACTTAATTCGTTAAGTTAATAACTTATTTTTTAAGGATTTCGGCTTTTTCCGACCAGTTTATCGCTATGGCCCATTCTTCGTTTATCGTTATCGCCAGTTGATCCTAATATTTTTGGCGTTTTTGGTACTAGATTTGGTACTAAACTATATCGGCTAATCGTTCGTTAATTTCCTCTTATATCTTTTTTCTTTTTTTCGAATCCTTAACATAACTTTTACGGAAATAAAAAATTTTTTAATATTTCGTTTTAAACTTTTACTACCGTTTAATAAACCTATTTTTCTTATATTTTATAGTTATATTATTCGTAATAATATATAAGGTTTTATTCGGGATAATCCTCCTTTTTTGGCCAACTTTTTTTAGCCGTAAATAAGTCGATAATATCTTAAATAATTTAAGTACGTAAATATTTATATTACTTTTAATTCTTAAAATCGTTTCCTATTTATATATAAAAATCGAATCCTTATTTATATATACGTATAAGTTATTATTAAATATATTTTTATTATTCCGTATATCGTAAATAATAAATTTTCTTATAATAAATAATATATAATTTCCCATATCGATCGGGTTCCCTTAAGCATAAAGCTTTATCCTAACCTTAATATTCTTTAATCCATTTACTTAATTCCTATTATTTTTATCGTTATTATTTCTTTTATTACGTACGAAAAATTTATGTTTCTGGTATTAATTCTTTCCATCCTTCGTATTCTTATAACTATTAAGTAACTACTGGACTAATCGTAATAGTACGTTATCGGATAATGGGCAACCTAAAAAAGCACCTTAGCTCCTCGTAATCCGTCCCGTACTTCCGGGGGTAAATCAAGGTTTTCTTTTTTCTTAACCATACCGAACGTAACGGCCTTCTTATCCTTTAGTTATCCTTTAAGTACCGGGATCCAACCGTTATACTATTATTTCCTAAGGGCCCTATATTAACTTTTTACGTAACCTATTTTGTTATAATTATAATACCTAATTTGGCTCCAATTTTTTTTTTATACTATCCCTAATTCCATAAATCCTGGGGCCGTTTTATAAACAATAAAAAGTACATTACGCTTTTTAATCTAATTAATTCCCGCAAACCTAAATCTAAAAACAAACTATCCCCTTCGTTCCTATTATCGCTTATATTATCGGTTATTAATTTTAATTACCTTTACGATATATTTATCTAAAATAATAAAACGTACCATTTTAACGATTTCGTTTTTAACGTCATTTTTTAAATCTTTATAAAAAATATTAATTAGGTTATCGTTTTTTTCGTTTACTTATCTTACCTTAATTATTAAATTCTTAAACGTTATTACATACTTAAATATTAATTCCTTTTACTTTAAATCGAAAATTTTTTATATTACGATTTTTTTTTCGTTTAGGTTTCCGAAATTAACCCTTAATTTTTCTTCAAAATTAATATAATACTAAAAAAAAGTTTTAGTAACTTATTACTGGTCCGATTTTTTATTTTCTAAGTAATTTCGTAAAATAAGTTTAAATTAATCCAGGACGTTTCCTTTAAAAAATACCGCGATTATAAAGATTTTATCGGTTTTATTAATAATTCCCTCGAAACGGAAATAAACGTATACCTAGGTAAAAAAACTTTATACGTTACTTTTTCCGTCGTAAGATTCGGATTTTTTGGGCTTAATTTTAACTTCGTTAATTCGGGTAATATTAACTTAAGCCTTAAGGTACTAAATAACTTCCTCGAACTTCTTAATCGTATCTTTATACTATTATATAATAAATTTTTAAATATTATCCGACATATTAACGGTATAACGTATTACTTAAAATTTAACTATATTACTAAACAAAAACTTATAACGTATAACGGTTAACTAACTTAACCAATTATTAAACCTTAATCGTACGGTTTATGTTAGCAATAATATTATAAAAATCCGAATAATAAATTAAAGATATAATTACGTTTAATAATAACAGATATTAAAGGTAATTTAGGTAACCAAATTATATTATAAGCTAATATTATCTAAATTATAGGAAATAAATAAATATATATATCTTCGGCCATTCTGGTAAATTAAGATGGATTAAAATATCCATCCAAATCCATTACCATAAATTAAGATAAATTAAAACATCCATCCAAATCCATTACCATAGATTAAGATGGATTAAAACATCCATCCAAATCTATTACCATGGATTAAGATAAATTAAAACATTTATCCAAATCCATCACCATGGATTAAGATGGATTAAAACATCCATCCAAATTTATATTACGTAATCTTATCGCGAATAGGGTAACCGTTCCCCGAGGCCAAGACCCAGTAAGGTCGTAACATATATATAATTATTTAAGTTATTTTGAAATAAGGGTTATTTTCATATTAATTAATTTTTTTTATAAGTTTCGGTAAATCTTTGGCATAAAATTAAAGTTAACGTTAGTTAATATTATTTTAATACTTTTATAATAATTAATATTATAGGTTAATTAAGTTATTAATAACTCTTCGATTTAATTATTTTGTTTATAGTTAATGTAATATTATAAGTAAGTTTTAAACGTTTGGTTAATTTTTTTTATTTAGTTATCCGTTTAAAGTTTAAAGGCGTTTAAAAGTTTATGGTTTAGGCCTAATTATGTTATAAGGTTTTGTTAAAATTTTAAAGTAAATATAATACCTTTATCGGATACGATTTTTATTAATAATCCGTATATGTTAATAAAATATTTAAAAAAGATATACGTTAATTATTTTATATTTATATTTTCGTTAAATAATAAAAAATAGAAAAATTTTATAAATTAATTTATGATTATAAAAATATTATCGTAATAAATATCCGTTATTAGGTTTTTTAATAATGGTAATTTAATAATAAAATTAAAAGTAATTAAATTTTATAGTTATTTTATAACTGGTAATGGTTATAATTTTCCGTATGGTTTATAATATCGTATTTTAATTTTGTAACATAAGTTATATTTTCGTAAAATCTTTTTTATTATTAATTTTATTTTAAGGAAGTAATATATATACTATAACCGTTTTAAGGTTTTGTGGATTTTAAGGTATCCGTATAGCTAATATTTATATATTTTGCGTATTAAAATTTTTTAGTACTTTTTTGGTATTTAAGTTTTGTCAGGTTTTTTCTTTAGTAATTAATCGTTATATTGTTAGATTTTTTGGTATAGATTAAATATTGTTTTTTTGATTATTATAATTTATCGTAATTTTATAAATTTTTTTATTAGGTCGAATATTTGGTATAGGACCTTAAGAAATTTTTTTTTAGGTTTTGTTATTTATTAAAAGTATTTATTTTATTATTTTTTGATTTTCTTTTATGGATAATAACGAAATTAAATTCCGAAAGGTATTTTACGTAACGGAATTATTATTTTGTTAGTTTTCGGGTAATAATAAACCGGGTAAAGTTTTTATAGTTTATGTATATTTTAACTTAATATAAGTTTTTTTAAGGTAATATTTAAATTTTTTTAAAAACGTTAATAATAGTTAAATTTCTTTTTAAAAAAGGTATAATTTAGTTCGGTTTTTTTAATTTGTAAAAATAAAACGTAATAAGGCATAAGTTATTTTAATTATTTTTATATCCGATTATTACGTTTAATATATAATTTAAAGTATTAGTTTTTAAATTTACGGGGCGATTTAGGTTATATATAATTAATATTAGTTCGTTAGTAATTGTATCTTTAATTTTTTGAAAAACTTTTTTGTTTCGGTTATTTATTGGAACTTAGTTTCTTTTTGGTTAGGTTGGATAAGGGTATCGCGATTTTATTAAAGTTACGAATAAATTTCCGGTAATAATTGGCGAATTAAAGGAAAATTTGGATTTTGGTAATTATAATAGGTATTTTTTATTTTTGGATTGTTATTATTTTTTTGGGATATATTTTGATATATCTAGGGGTAATAATATATTTTAGGTACAGTATTTTTTGTTTATAAAATTCTTTTTTTTCGGCATTAATTAAAAGGTTAGCGTTTTGTAAAGCTTAAAGAATTTTGTAAACGTATTTTTCGTATTTTTTTTTTCCGAATTTGAATAAATAAAAATGTTATCGAAATAATAAATAATAAAAATATCGAAATATTTACGTAATACGTAGTTAATTATTTTTTGGAACATTACGGGTACGTTAATAAGCTTAAACGGTATTATTAAATATTCGTATAATTTATATTTAGTTTTAAGGTTATTTTTTATTCGTTTTTTAGCTTAATGCGAATTAAATTATACCCGTTTCGTAGGTTTAAGGTAATAAATTATTTGGTTCCGTAAAAACGATTTTTTATTTTAGTAATTAGGGGTAAAGGTATGCGGTTTTTAACGGTAATATCGTTTAATTATCGGTAATCGATTACTAACCGTAATTTTCTATTTTTTTTTTGGTACGAAGAATATAGGGTACTTTATTGATAATTTAAAGCGTTTAATATATTTTTTACGTAACCTATTTTTGAGGTGTTTTCGTAATACGTATAGTTTTTGTTAATTTAAATTATATATGGGGTAAAACGTAATCGTTTTATTATTTTTTAGGATTATTTCGTAATTTTATTTATTATATTTTGGTAATTTTGTTTCGATTTATTTTTTGAAAAATCGTTCGTATTTGTGATATTATGGTAGTATTTTAATTATTCTTTTTGGTTTTAAGGGTTAATATTATAAATTGTCGTTTATTTCGTATAATTATGTTTTAATTATCGTAATAATGCGTCGTATATATTTGTTTTGCCTTTTTTTTGTATATATCGTATTTTTTTAGGTAGTAAAGTTTTTGTCGTATTTTTATGTTTATATTTATTATTACCGTTATTAGTTAAGTGGTAAGAATTTTTTTTAAGTCGTTCTTGTTAATAGAAAGTAAAATAAATTTTATTTAGCTAATTTTTTTAATTAATTAAGGGACTATATTAATATAGTTATTTTTTACCGAAGATTATGTCGAAATTAATGGTTTGTTTTTGTTCTTAAATATAGGTTTCGAGGTAATTAATTTTGCGATTAATTTATCTATTATTATAAGTAAATTTGGTACTTTTTATATTTTTAACTTCGCAAGGTTTGGTTTTAATTTTTTATGGCAAACTTAATTCGTTAATTATTTTTAGTTTGATATAATTTGGATCGGTTCCGTAATTTATTATAACTGTATACCATTTTTTCCTAATTCGTATTTTAACTATAATAGGAAAAAAAAATTTATTATTATCGTATATAAAGTTTTTTAAGAGGTATATATTAACTTTTTTTACTTTTATTAACATGTAGCTTTTTTATAAGTAACGTTCTTTTTTTAAGGTTTATACTTATAATTACTTTAATTACTTTTTTTGTCAGTATAACTAAACCTTTAATTCGAAGAATTTTTTTTATGTCCTTTTATTTATTTCGTTAGGTTAGTAATTTGTTTTTGAAGGTTTCGGCTTTTTCCGACCGATTTATTACTGTAACCCGTTTTTCGTCCGTCGTTATTATCGGTTGGTCCTGATATTTTTGGCGTCCTTAATATTAGGTATGGTATTGGGCCATTTTTGTTAAACGTTTTCCGAATTTTTTTTATCTTTTTTTTTCGGGGTTATCGGTATAAGTATGTCAGAAATGTAAGTTGTTTATTATTTTCCGTTATGCCTTTATTACCGTTTGATAGATTTATTTCTTTTACGTTTTATAGTTATATGTAACGAACCTGTTATATATCCACCTGGAGGTATGAACAGTATCCGAAATGGGGGTTTTTAATTTGCAGGTAACAATAGCATAATAAATGGGGTGTTCGTTAAAGAGATTTGCGGACTTTTTCCTTAACTAAAGAACGGTGCAGTTACCTTTGGTTAAAAGCTTAAATTAATAGCTAAAAAGCGAAACTAAATAAATGCTATTTATATAGGAAATCGTTTAATATATATACCCTTATTATCTTCCTAAATCCCTGGAGATCTTTGGAGGTTTTTGGAGATAGATAGAGACGGATAGGGGTAGTTTTTTTTGGTTTTTGGAGATAGATAGAGATAGGCCGAAAGCCGAAATTTAGCCGGCGGGGTGGAGGTTTTAATTGTTTTAACTTATCTGGTTTTTTCTGGGTTTAATATAATTTTTATAGATATAATATTATTTTTTTTTTTTTAGAATTTTTGTCCTAAAAATTTTTAAAAGGTAAGTTTCTTTTTTTTTCCAATACCGTAATATGTTTTAATTATGATAGATAGACCTTAAAAACGTTTCAAAACTTTAACCGAAAGTCGTTATGAATTTATAAAGTCGATTTTTTAATTTGGTTTTAAAGTTATGCTATGTATACGTTGTTTCGAGAAAGGATTTTTTTGCAAAATGTTGGAAAACCGGAAAAATTGCCAGAATTATCTGGTAGTTAATGTTTAGATTTGTAATAGGAATTACGTTTCGTTATCGTTTTTTAAAAGTATTCGGATTAAAAAATTTCGGATAGATAAGAAAAAACGTTTGGCGGTTTAATAATTGCAAAAGTTATTTAACCGTATTATTTGGTTAAATCGTTAATTTGAATAGTTGTATTTTAAAAAAGTGTTATTTATTTAAAAAAGGTTTAAAAATATGGATAAATTAAAGGAATAGGAAAGGTTGGAAGCAGAAAAAAACCGTTAAAAAAGGGAGCGAACGTAGTTCGTTTTAAAACTTAACGTACTGGTAGAGGTATTTACCTCTTTCGATTGGAACGCTTTAGACCTGAATTGGAGTAGGGGGTCGTTGCCGTCTGTAACCCTGGTCGGTTAGGATTTTGTCGATGAAAATTTTTAACTAGGTTTATCGTATTCGTTAGGTACTTAAGTAGTTTTTATGTGTTATTTTTAGGTAGGTAATCCATTTATTTAATTAAGTACTAAATTTTGTTTTTAATTATTTTAAAGTTTAGTATTTTTTCGATTTTATATTCGCTATCGTCCTTTTCGATTTTAAGGTTTTTTTTAAGCGGGATATTTTTTGGGGCTGGTTTTAGTAAGGAAATATGGAATACGGGATATATTTTTATGGTTTTAGGTAGTAATAATTTGTAATTAATTTTTGAAATAATTTTTTTAATTTTAAACGGGTTAAGTTTTTTGAAATTAAGTTTATCGCTGGATTTTTTTGTCTTAATCTGAAAGAAGTTTAACGTAACGTTTTGTTTTTGACGTAATAAGTAGATTTTGTTTCCTTTCGTTAAAATTGGTCCCTTAATTTTTTTCTTATTATAGTATTGGATTATTTTTTGTTGCAAAAACTATAATTCGGCTTGGAGTCGGGTTTATATTATCTTGATTTTTGTTACTATTATTTCCGTTCGTGGAGTTATGGCGGTAATAATTAATATTTTGCGTATTAACTGCTCGGATCGTTAGGTTGCTACGTTATGTCCATATACCGTTATATAAGGGGATATGTTCATATTTTCGTTAACGGACGTATTATAAATTATTTATGTAAGTAGTAAAAATTTAACCTAATTATCCTGCTAATAATTAACGTAATTTCGTAAATATTATTTTAAGGTTTGGTTTAATCGTTTTATTTAATTATTTATTTGGAAGTAATAAGCTGTTAAAAACTTAAGTTTAATACCGATTTGCTTAAAAAAGCTGGTACCAAATTTGGATGTAAAAAGCTTATTTCGGTTAGAAATAATTTTTTTTGGTACTTTATATTTATTAAAATAGTATCGAATAAAAGCGTAAATTAGCTGTTTTATTATCGTAATTTTTTTAAAGGGTAGGAAGTATTTATATTTGGTAAGTTTATTAATAATTATTTATATTACGTTATACTTAATTTTAGTAACGGGGTTTTTCGATATAAGGAAATTAATAATAAAATTTTAAGTTATGGTATTTTATATTTTATTAAGTACGTTTATAAGTTATAGTAAGCCATACGGTTTATAGTAAGCTGCTTTTACCTTATTGCAAATGTTGTAATCTTTAATTATTTATTTAATTATTTGGCGGAATTTTGGGAAGTTATAATTCCCTTAAAGTCGTTTAATAGTTTTAAATATTTTTTGGTATCCGTATAAAGGATTTTCGTGGAATTTTTTAACGAACTTTTTTTGTTGTTAACGGGGGATATAAATTTTGCCGTAAAATAATAGTTGGTTTTTATCGTTTCCTTTTAACTGTTTGATTTTTTTTTATTTTTTTTGATCGTAAAAGTTTTTGAATTAGGTTAATTTTTTTGGAATTAATTATTTTAGGGTTATATATAGCTGTATTATTTTATCGTTTTTATAATACAATATTTATATGTATCGTTTGGAAACTTTAAAATCGTAATTTCCTTTTCGGTTTAAAATATCCGTTTGGATATTTTTTTTACTTTTAATATGGTAGATTTTGAAGTTAAACTTGGATAAGAAAACTATTTAATTTTTATAACGTTTATTTAGTTTTTGGGTCGTTATAAATTTGGTAAGATTTTTGTGGTTTAAATAAATATTAAATAAATTTTTGGTTTTATTAAGAAATGGTTCTCATTTTTTAAGTATTAGGATAATCGTTAGTAATTCCTTATCGTAGATAGGATACCTGAATTCTGTATTCTTAAGGGCTTTAAAAAAGTACGTTATTAGGTATTATTTTTTATTATCCTTTAGTTATTTTAAAACCGTTTTAAGGGCGTAATTTGAAACGTTTGTTTTAAGTCGTTTTTTTTTATTATAATTAGGTAGCTTAATTATTAAGGCGTTAATAATTTTGTTTTTAATTTTTTAAAAAGCTTCCTTAGTTTTATTTGGAAGTTCGAATTTTTTTTTAACGTACTTTTTGGTGGTAAGTTTGGTTAGGGGGTTAATAAGCTTGTCGTAGTTTTGAATTAAAGGTCGTACGTAACCGGTAAATCCCAAAAATTAATAAATGTTAGTAATAATAATTTTGTTTGGGATTGGCCAGTTTTTGATAGCTTTTAATTTGGAATCCTGGATTTGAATTTGTTCTGGGGTAATAGTAAAATTTAGAAAATTTAATTTTTGGGTATGCTAAATGCTTTTTTTTGCGTTTATTAATAAGTTAACTTTTTTAAGGATTTTTAAAATTTAAGCGATATGCTTTTTATGCTTTTTTAAAGTTTTTAAGTAAATAAAAATGTTATTTAAGTAAACGAAAACGAATTTATTTAAAAACTTCCGTAAAATGGTAATAAGTATATGCTGAAAACTGGCTGGGGTATTAATTAAGCCTTAAAGTATAACTTTATATTTGTAATGTCCATAAATAATTTTAAAGGTAATTTTTTATTTTTCGCTTTTAATTATTCGAATTAGGTAATAATTATCTGGCAGATTTAAAGCTATAAATTATTTGGTTTTGTTAATATTTTCCCTTATGGTATTTATTAGCATTAGGGGATATCCGTTTTTAATAGTAATATCGTTAAGCTGTTGGTAATCGTGGATTTGTCGGTATATTGGATTTTTATTTTTGTTAATTTTAATTTTGTTATTTTTTATTTTTGGTATTATTATAATTGGATATTTTATAAGTAATTCGGATTTTTAAATATAACTTTTTTTTAAGTTTCGTTAAAAATTTTTTTAAAAAGCCTTAATTTTCTTAGGGTTTATGTAGTAGATTTAATAAAACTTTAGGTAATGTCCTTTTTTAATGGGAATTTTGTAATTTTATTGGTTATGGTTAAGTAATTCTTTTTTGGTTCGTTCCTTAAATAGTTTTTTAAACCGTCGATATTTAGGGGGCATTGTTAATATTGGGTTGGAAATCCTGGTTTCTTTGATTATGTAACAAATTTTATGGAATTTTTCCTTAGAATTATCTTATGAAAGCGTTTGTTTTTTTTAATTAATCCGTAGATTGCTGGAACGAAATTACGGCATTTTTAAAATGATATCGTATCCTAAAATGTCGGTAATATCGAAGGTAATTCGTTTTAAATATCCTTATATCTGGATTTCGAATTCTTTTGTTTTTCGGAGAATTCGACCGTTATCGTAAGTAGATAGGTTTTTATTTACTGTGCGCAGTTTGTATAATTATTATTTGTATTTTTAAGGGATCTGGTATCGTTCGGTTATTTTGGGAAAGATAAAATTCCTTTTTATTTCGGAGTCGATTATGGCGTTAAATGTTTTGTTTTTATGATAAATAGGGATTTCGATTTAATTCCGTGTTCCTTTTTTTGTTTCGTATAAGGTTTTGTATGTAGGGGTTTTTCGGTGCCTTATTTTTGAAGGCCTTTGCCGTTTTTTGGTTGATGTGGTTTGGAGGCTAGGAGGCGTTTCTATTTGCGTACTTTCCTGGCTGCATGTTTGGTGCAGTGGTTATTTATATACTTGAACCATTTTTTGTTGCCAAGCTGGTACTTGAAGATAACTGTTTTCTTTTGATTTTTCCTTAGGTTTGGTACTTTACGAATTAGGGGGTTAAAAGGGTAAATTTCCGAAAGGGGTATTTTTATAGCTAGGAAGTCGTATTTGTCGTATGGTACTGGTACGTAATATAGGTATTTTTGCGTTATAATTTTTTGGTTTTGTTTTGATTCGGGATGTAGGTAATAAGATTTAGGATAATTTGGTTATTAAGGGGTTTTTGTGCATTTATATTTATCGTCTAGTTCTGTAAGCGTTTCCTTATTATATCCTGGCCAAAAGTCGTTATCTTTTTTGGTTCGTTGATGGATAAGGTAGTTATGATTATAGTAAGTAATAAAGTATAAAAGTTTATGATTATCTGCTGGTTTGGGGTGTATTATATATTCCGGCAGAATGTAATATTCGGGGGATAATTGTTTATGGTTATCGAAATCCTTTCGTAGCTAACCGTTTTGGTCGTATATTTTATATTTTTGTATGTTGAAGTAATAAGTGCATCCTAGCGTAATGGTTATTTTAAAGTTCGTTCGTTTTGGATGATATTTGCAAGCTTTGGTTATAATACTTTTGCAAATAGTGCAATTTTTATTATTTAGGTTGTTATTTTTAATTTTGTTAGTCGTAATAATGGTAAATTTTTGATTGGTAAAAGTAACGCTTATTTTTTTTTTATCCTTATCCTTATTATTTATATTTCGTTCGGCCGTGCGGACTTTTTTTTTGGGCTGGGAAATTTTATCCTTTTAATAACTTTTTTGGGGATTTCCTTTTTTCGGTAAAAAGTAATATTCGTTTTTGAAATAGCCCTTTTTGCCATAATTAAAATATTTAACTTTAAATTTATTTTTTTTGGATTCCGCTGAAATAACGTTTATTTCCTTTTGGGATTTATCTTTTGGTTTCTTGTTATTATTGGAGCGTTTATTGTTATTTCGTCTGCCGGTATTTTTTCTTTTAAGGTATCGATCGAAAATGCGTCGGTCGGAGATGATAGTTTTATTGATATATTTTTTAAAGGGTTTTTCTTTAGGGATTTTAAATATTTCGTCCTTAATTTGTTTTTTTAGGCCGTTATAAAAGGGGAAAAATAACGTTTTTTTTGGTAACTTAAAGATAGTTATTAATCGATTAAATTCGGTTACGTATTTAATAATTAACGTGGTTTGTTTTAGGTCGTATATTTTTTTAACCGTATGTTATTATTTATCGGTATCTTTATATAAGGTTCGTATCCGTTTTTTAAAATGTTTGTAGTCGTTAAAGACGTAATTAATAGTATTTAGGTAATTATTAAGGGAATGTGTTAAGTAGTTATTAAGGATAAGTTCGAACCAGTCGAATATTTTTCCGGTAAGTAATTAGGAAACGGCCATAACCTTTTGGTAATTTTTTGTTAAAAAATTTTCGTATTATTTAAGGTAAAGTTTGGTTTTAATTAGGAATCCTTTTATATCCGTGGTTCCATTATAAGGTTTGGGGGCAATTGGTTTATAGCCCTTGATATTAGGTATTTTATGGTAGGTAGGAGGGGGTATAGTTTTTTTTCGTTTTCGACCAAATAATGGAGGGGTAGGAGTTCGTAAGTAAGGGGTAAGTATCTTAAAGAAGGGTATTAAAGTTTTCGGACGGAAAATGGTTCCTGGAACCGTAAAAGTTTTTTTTAATTGTTAAGCGAATTTGGCGTTTTTTTTTTGGAATTTTACGATTTCTTCGGTTATAAAGTTTAGTTGTTAATTAGTTGTAAGTTTTTTTTTTTTTTTTACGTTTATAGTAAGAATTTCCTTAACTTTTTTTTCGTAATTTATTTTTTTAAGTTGCATTTCGATAATTTTTTTTACCTTTTTAAAGGTAAGGGTTAGTTACTGTTAAAAAAAAAAAGATTTTTTTTAGCTTTTAATTTTGGTAGCTTTTGGTAATATGTTGTTGATTAACTGAAAAACTTTTTTAATAAAGGGTAAATTATAT
This sequence comes from Monosporascus sp. MG133, assembly GCA_004155925.1. NCBI lineage: Eukaryota > Fungi > Ascomycota > Sordariomycetes > Xylariales > Monosporascus > Monosporascus sp. MG133. The sequence goes on from QJNX01000331.1 coordinate 26,263, forward strand.
AATCCGGTTATTAATTTTTTATTAATTAATAACGGAAATCGAATGTATTATTTATTTGTTAAACGTCGTTTTATAATATCGTTTTTATTAAGTTTAGAAAAATTTATGCTTAATTAGGCCTTAAATTATTCGTTAGTTATTAATTAAGGAGTTATCAAAATATAACGAACCTGTTATATATTTACCTGGAAGTATAAATAATATCCGAAATGGGGGTTTTTAATTTATAAGTAATAATAACATAATAAATAAGGTATTCGTTAAAAAAATTTACGGATTTTTCCTTTAATTAAAAAATGGTATAATTATTTTTAGTTAAAAGCTTAAATTGATAGTTAAAAAGCGAAATTAAATAAGTGTTATTTACATAAAAAATCGTCTGATATATATACCCTTATTATTTCCCTAAATCCCTGGAAATCTCTGGAGGTTTTTGGAAATAGATAAAGACGGACAGGGGTGGTCTCTCTTGGTCTCTGGAGATAGACAAAGACAGGCCGAAAGCCGAGATTTAGCCGGCGGGGTGGAGGCCTCAGCTGTCTCAACTTACCTGGCTCCTTCTGGGTCTAGTATAATCCCTATGGATGTAACATTATATTATTTGTAATAGTATATAGGATTTTGTTCGGGATAAAATTTTTTTTGGTTAACTTTTTGATGCCGTAATAACGTCGATGTCGTTTTATATGGCCGTGATACGTAAATACCTATACCATTTTTGGTTTTTAAGATCGTTTCTGGTTTGGGTACGGAAATCGAATCCTTGTTTATATATACGTATAAGTCGTTGTTAGATATATTTTTATTATTTTTTATATCGTAGGTAGTAAATCTTTTTGTAATAAATAACGTATAACTTTTTATATCGATCGGGGTTTTTTGAATATAGGGCTTCATTTTAACTTTGGTATTTTTTGATTTATTTATTTAACTTTTATTATTTTTGTCGTTGTTAATTTTTTTTGTTACGTACGAGATATTAACTTTTTTGGGGTTAGTTTTTTTATTTTTCGTATTTTTGTAATTATTAAATAACCGTTAGTCCGGTTATGACGGTACGTTATCGTATAATTGCGGCTTGGGAAAGTATTTTGGTTTTTCGTAAGCCTTTTTGTATTTTTGGGGGTAGGTTAGGATTTTTCTTTTTCCTGATTATACCGAAAGTAGCGGTTTTTTTGTTTTTTGGTTATCTTTTAGGTACTGAGGTCCAACTGTTACGTTATTATTTCCTAGGGGCCTTATATTAACTTCTTACATAGCCCATTTTGTTATAATTATAATACTTAAATTAGCTTTAATCCCTTTTTTGTACTACTTTTAACTTTATAGGTCCTAATACCGTTTTATAGGTAATAAAAAATATATTACGTTTTTTGTTTGGGTTGGTTTTTATAAATCTGGGCCTGGAAATAAATTGTTCCTTCCGTTTTTATCGTCGTTTATATTATCGGTTGTCGATTTTTACGGCTTTTACGATATATTTATTTAAGGTAATAAAATATATTATTTTAATAATTTCGTTTTTAACGTCGTTTTTTAAACCTTTATAAAAAATATCGATTAAGTTATCGTTTTTTTCGTTTATTTATTTTATTTTGGTTATAAGGTTTTTAAACGTTATTACGTATTTGGACGTTAATTCTTTTTGTTTTAAATCGAAAATTTTTTATGTTACGGTTTTTTTTTCGTCTAAGTTTCCGAAATTGGTTTTTACTTTTTTTTTCGAAATTAATATAATATTAGAAAAGAATTTTAGTAATTTGCTATTAGTTCGATTTTTTATTTTCTAGGTAATTTCGTAAGATAAGCTTAAATTAATCCAGGGCGTTTTTTTTAAGAAATACCGCGATTATAAGGATTTTGTCGGTTTTATTAATAATTCTTTCGAAACGGAAGTAAATACATACCTGGATAAAGAAACTTTGTACGTTACTTTTTTCGTTATAAGGTTCGGGTTTTTTAGGTTTAATTTTGGTTTCGTTAGTCTGAATGGTATTAACTTAAACCTTAAGGCGTTAAATAACTTTTTTAAGCTTTTTGATCGTATTTTTATATTATTACGTAATAGGTTTTAAGGTATTTAATATATTAACGGTATGGCGTATTATTTAAAATCTAATTATATTACTAAATAAAAGTTTATAACGTATAATGGTTAATTAATTAATTAATTATTAAATCTTAATCGTACGGTTTATATTAACAGTAATATTATGGGAATTTAGGTAATAAATTAAAGGTATAATTACGTTTAATAATAATAAATGTTAAAAGTAATTTAAGTAACCAGATTATATTATAAGTTAATATTATTTAAATTATAAAAAGGTAACGAACGTATATATATTATTCTTAGCTCGACCGGCTCGACCTAGTTTTACCTTTCCGTTAGTGGTCAAGTCCCTTCGAACCCATTAAGCTACCTCGAGTTGTTATCCGGCTCGACTGGCTCGACCTGCCAAGTTCCCTTTGGTTTAATTAGGCGTCCTGAGCTTATCGAGCCCATTACGTAACCCTGGGAGCCCGGGGGCCTATATCGGAGGCTTGTCCCATAACCTCCGACCGTCTGCCACTGAGCCAAGGCTTCTGGTTATAATACTGTATATTAATAATAATTATTTATATTCATTATTTATTTATAATAATAACCGTATGTAACGGCTAATTAGTTTAACTAATTATTAAACCTAAATCGTACGGTTTATGTTAGCAATAATACTATGGGAATTTGAATAATATATTATAGATATAATTACGTCTAGTAATAATAAATGTTAAAAGTAATTTAGATAATTAAGTTATATTATAAGCTGGTATTATTTAAATTATAAAAAATAACGAAGGTATATATCTTTTCTTAATTTCTATAATTGAACGTAATCGAACCGATTTCATTCGATTACCGCTGGTTACGTAATTCTGAGATAATGATCGGGGTTTATTGAACTATAGCTTCGACCGTTTGAAATAGTTAAGGTTAGCTTTAAGCTTTTTTGAAAAAAAATAAAGGTAAAATTAATACGGATATATATTAAAAACGTACGATTTTTATAATCGACGGATAGCTTTAAATTATTAAGTAATATTTTTATTATTACGACTTTAGATTTATGCATAACGGCACCTTGGAATATGTAACTTAAGTTTTAAAGCAAAAATTAATCGTTTGTTATATTTCCGTTATGGCCAGGTTTTTATATTCGCCCAACTTTAACTTAATAAGCTTGTATAAAACCGGATAAAGGATTATATTAAAAATAAATAAGAATTTAAAGGAAAGTTTTTATACGATAATTTTCGCAAATACGTTACAGAAACATAAAAGGCAGTTTTTAAAAAAGAATTATTAAATTTAATTAAGGAGATATTTACGTATTATTAGGTTATTATCAACGCTTAAAGCAGTTATATAAAAAATTAAATTATATATTTTATATCGCTTTATAAATCAAGGTTTTAAATTATTAAAAATATAATTTAAATGCAAATTATTTATTTAATAATATGTTAAATAAAACTTTAAATATTGCTAATAAGAATTATAAGTCAGGGGTTATTAAAAGTACTAGGTTTTCTTAGCGAATGTATTAATCTAAGGTAGGTTACTACTAGGTGGGTCTTCCGGCCCACATACTAGCAGTATGTGAAGACTTACCCCTAATACCGTAGTAGTGTTAGAAAATGAGCTAGTGAGGTTTTAGTTTACCTTATTAAAATCAGGCCCTACTTTAAGGCTGTAGCTGCGCCTACGGTACAGCGGTGGCTAGGGCTTTCTAAAAGCTGTAGTTCTAAGTACCGACCTACAAAAGACCTATAAAAGACCCACAAAAATCACGAACCTTAAAAATAAAGCCTGATATCAAGTTGTAATTTTTCGGGTACGTTTAATACTCTTACGGCGCTGATCGTCTTTAAGGGCTGGGTAAAGTATTCTGTTATTGCACGAAGAAGAAAGAGGAAATTATCTAACAGGCGCGGTACGCCTGCAGCTAAGCCGTAACGTTAGTACCGTAGCAAATACCGTCTTATATAAATTTTTTAAAATTTATCTTAAGATTTAATAAATATAATAATAATAAAAATAAAAATAATAATAAAAATATAACCTTATAAAGATTTAAAAGGGGTTTTTAACGGCATATTAAGCTTTCCGATCGGGGTTAACTTGGTAAGATGTAATAAAAATTAAGTTAAAATTTTTAATTAATATCGACGTTTTAACCGGAATGCCTTTATGGTTATAATAACGTAACTATCGCGTACATTATTTTGCCATCGGCCTTTTAAGGGTAATTTAATATGGGAAAAGCCCGTCTAGTTATTCTTTTATTTATAAGGGTTATAATTATTACGTCGCAGCTATAAAGGCGTTCTGGTTGATTAAATCCGGAACCTTTTTAAGGTTACGAAATAATAACGATAATCTGTACGGCCGAAAAAGTTAATATACGGGCTTTTCTTATATAAAATATACTTGGGAAACCCGGCGTATGATAATGCGACCGATAGTTATGCTGTTGCAGCTATAAGGCCGTTATAGTCGCCTATTTCTCAAACCTAAACCTAGCTATATTGGCTGTAATTTATATCCAAAAAATAGAAAAAATTCCTGTATATACGTTATATTATTCGACGTAGATATAAAGTATTAAACTTATCGGACGTAAATTAGCTACAAAAAGTTTTTTTTTTATAAAAAATGGATTTATTCGATTAAATAAAAGGAATTATGAGGTAATTCGACGATTTTAATAGCAAGGTGCCATATGAGACCCCTGTTCGCATAACCTGAACTCAGGTCTAGCTGGCTCGTTACGGGATTTAGGATTTGATTGGTTAATTTTTAGCGTGATATAACAGTACATTAGAAGAGCCAGCGAGGCCTGAGCTAGCTTATCTCAGCGAGCCCAGGCCTCGCTGGCTCTCCATTTTCTTTAAAGTCTTCCAATGTACTCCGCCAAGAAGCTAAAAATTAACCAATCAAATGCCATATTTCCGTAACGAGCCAGCGAGGCCTAAATTCAGGTTGTGCGGATAGGGGTCCCGTTTTACATATCGCCACCTAAATCGTCGAATTTCCTTTTAATTTTTTCCATTTATTCGAATAAAATTATTTTATAGCTAATTTATATCCGATAAGTTTGATACTTTATATATACGTCGAATATAAGCTAACGTATATATAAAAAATTTTTCCAATTTTTTTGGATACAAATTGCGGCTAATATAGCTCGGTTTAGGTCTGGAAAATGGGCGATCGTAACGGCCTTATGGCTGCGATAGCATAACTACCGGTCGTATTATTATGTACCGGGTTTCCTAAGTATATTCTATATGGGGAAAGCCCGTATATTAATTTTTTCGGCCGTACGGGTTATGGTTGTTACGTTGCAGCCTTAAAAAGGTTCCGGACTTGATTAACCGGAACGCCCTTTTTGCTGCGATATAATAACTATAATCCTTACGGATAAAAAAAATAACTGGACGGGTTTCTTTTATATTAAGTTACCCTTGGAAGGCCTATGGCGAAATAATACATACGGTAATTACGTTATTGCAGTTATAAGGGCGTTACGGTTAAGAAGATATATAAAACGAAAATTTTAATTTGGGTTTTTAATATCTCCGCCAAGCCAGCCTTATTTGGAAAGTTACATATACCGTTAGAAAGCCCTTTTAAAGCTGTATATAATGGCGTTTTTTATTATTTTTCATTTATTTTTGTTACTATTATATTTGCCAGTTTTCAAGTTAGATTTTCGAAATTTTGTATGGGGATATGCAGAACGGAGCCAAAAAATCACAACTTGATATCAGGCCTTATTTTTGAGGTTTTGTTATTTCTGTGGATACTTTATTAATTGGGTTAGCGCGGTACATGAAGTTACGGTTTTTTTAAAGCCTTAGCTGCAGCTGCAGCTGCGCCTACGGCGCAGCTCCAATCTCAAAAATGGGGCCTGATCTTGATGAGGTAAGAGCTAGCTGAGGTAAGTCTTAGCTAGCTAACTGAAAACTAGGTCCTTCAGCTTAGCCTTGGCTTTCTTAGCTTTGCTACTAGTGGAGATAGCTTTTGCCGTTACGGTGGACAAGGCCCTAACAGGCTGCTCCCCCTCCAATGGCCTGGTCCTCTAAGCCACTGGGCTCCGCAACAAGGTGACAAGGCTCGTCGGGCCGCAGCTGCCCAACCCCCAAGGTGCTACCCCGCATTGCCCCGCATGCGTTCTGGACCAGGCTACTAAAAATTACCGTTAGTAACTGTTAGTTACTAACAGAAACTGATATCAGTAGCGTACTAGTAGATACTAATAGTCACTGTTGATAACTGCTACTAAAGCTTCTTTTAAAAAAAAAATAACTTTATATCCTTCTGACGCTAAAAAAGGCGGTTTTAATAATAATAAATTTATCTAAAACGGACTAGCGCTTAAAAAGATAAAATTCAAAGTAAATAATATATTTAAAACGTATATAATTATTTAACGCGATAAATTTAAACCTTATAATGTTATATATACCCTTATTTAAATGCTAATTTTTTGCTTAATTAAGTAAAAAAGTTATTATACTTATTAAAAAATATTTAAAGAAAATTAAAATTAAATAAATATTAAATATTAAAATTTTTAAAAATTTATATATATAAACTATGTTAAAATTTATATAATATTATATAAATTTATTAATGGAAATACTAATAATAACTAATATTAAATATCTTGATTAGTATTTTCGTTATTCGTTATAATAATAATCGGTTTATTTTCTTTTTTATTACGTTATTTATTTATTTTCTTTTCTTTATTAGTAATTTTTTAAATTAATTCTTTAATATTATCAGCTGAATCGTTATTAAATAAATCGTTGTTATATAACGTACCTATTTTATTTAATTCGTTTATTTCTTTATTTTCCGACTTTTTAATAAAAACTGTTTTAATAATATTTCCAGTTAGTTTAGTTCGCTTTTTATTCTAGCTAAAGTAACTTGTATAGTTAAATATCAGCGGGCCATAATACTTAAAATTGGCTATAAAGAAGCTTTATTTCTTTAATAATTTAATATAATAATTTAAACGAATTATTAAACCTAACTTTTTAAAAGTAGTTAATTTACATATAAATAAATAACTTTTTTTTCTTTTTCGCTTTTATTTTAAATAATCGTTATCGAATTTTCGTCTACGGATAAATATCGTGGTATATTTCGTATTATATTTTAATAGTTATTATTTACATTATTAATATAATCTGTATTAATCCAATTTTTTTAATAGATATATTAAAAAAAATAAAATGACTAGCTCATTTATTATATTCAGCTTTAAATATATTTAATATTTGATTTTCGATTTCTTTATTAGTTATTAAAATTTCGGTAATATTTAAAATAATTTTTAACCCGTTTAATTTAAAGCGAGGATTTTAAATTAATGATATTATATAAACGTTATAATTTATAATATTATTCTTAATTTATTTGCTAAGAAAAGGTTTTATTAAAAATTTTAAAGCTTTATTTAAACCATTTATAACTTCCGTATAATAATATTAAAAACTATTAATAAGTAATTTTATAATAAGATAATAAAAATAACAAACCTTTTTTTAATTATTTAATATTTTCATAATATAATCTAATCGAATTATAGATAACTTTTTATATAATTCCATCATACTTCGTACTCTTATAACGAACCTGTTTGTTAAGTGTTTTTATAAAGGTTAGAGTGGCAAGGTAACCCATTTATTAAGAACAGTCTGAAACCTGACCTTTTTACCCATTTCTGGGAAGAAACCACCTCATATATATAGACCTCCGCATCGGACTTTGGGCTAATCGCCGACCCCTCGCATCAGGCTCTGGGCTAGTCACCCCTAGCACCTGACACTGTTATATATCCACCTGAAGGTATAAGCAGTATCTGAAATAAAGTCTTAATTTGCAGGTAATAATAACATAATAAATAGGTTATTCGTTAAAAAAGTTTACGAACTCTCTCCTTAGTCGGAAAACGATACCTTTAATTAAAGTCTTAAATTAATAACTAAAAAGGGAACTTAAAAGAATACTATTTACATAAGAAATCGTTTAATATATATATCTTCCTTATCTTTCTTAGTCTCTAAAGATCTTTAAAGACCTTTAAAAACGGATAAAGACGGTCTCCCTTTATCTCTGGAAATTAACAGAGATAAGCCGAAGACCGAGATTAACCGGCGGGGTGGAGGCCTCAGCTGCCTTAACTTACCTAGCTCCTTCTCTGGGTTTAATGGAATCCTTAATAGATATAACAATTATATAATTACTTGTAATATATATTTCGCCGAAGCTTATCGGCAACCACGTATTCTGCTTCAGAGTGAGGTTCTGCTTCAGAGTGAGGTTCTGCTTCAGAGTAAGGTTCTGCTTCAGAGTGAGGTTTTGCTTTAGAGTGAGGTTCTGCTTTAGAATAAGGTTTTGTTTCAAAGTAAGGTTTTGCTTTAGAGTAAGGTTTTATGGGACTAAGGTATATAATTTATCTTAACTATAAAAACTATTAATCAGTTATCGTGTTCGAAGATATTAGGTATAGTATCTATCGTATGGATTATATGTGTAATAATTTTCTGTGTATTTGGTTCAGCCTGGAAAATAGGGCTTAAAGCTAGATCAACCTTGTACTAAGTATATATTAATATATATTAATCTAGATTTATATATATATTATGTTTATATATATTTATTAATATATATTCTCCCTTAAAGAGCCCTAACCGTATAGATAAACTTAGATAAAATGATAGATTGCTACCTTAATTCCTATGCTTTATTAAAACCCATCCTTTTCGTAAAGCCAGCTCTTATTTACGGCGATTTTTGTCGGACTTCTGGAGATTCTTTATAATCCCGAGTAACCGAAAACTATCGTTTGTAATTCTTTAATTTATATTATTCCAAAATCTGAATTTCGAGATTTTAAACCCGTTATTATTACCCTTTTCTAGTTTTCCTAATAACATTTTTATAGTATTCATATTTTTCAGTATAAGTATTACTAAAAATCGATTGCCGTTATTTCTGTAAATTAAATCGTATGCGAAAATTAAAAACCGAATTCGATCTTTATAAGAAAATTCTTTTAAATCGATAATATTATTAATGGCTTTGGCCCGTCTGGCGACTTTATAAGGGCTTTATATCGTAAATAAGACGGTTTCTTAATAAATCCTTTTATTACGGATTACCGGTATAGTATAATTAGAATAGCGCGGAATATTTAGCTGTCTTAATAAAGATAATTCGAAAAGCCGTAAGAATGATCAAACTTTAAGACTGGCGAAAACTCGTACAGCCTTTTATACGTATTTAAGGTTTATTCTTAAGGTTTATCCTTAAGGTTTCCTGCAGCCAGCTGGCATAGGTTCATCAGAGTCGAAGCTTATCAGCAACCACGTATCAATCTGCTTCAAAGTAAGGTTCTGCTTCAAAGTAAGATTTTATAGGACTTAAGTATATAATCTATCTTAACCGTAAAAATTATTAATTAATCATCGTATTTAAAGATACTGTTTATAATATCTATCGTATAAATTATATATGTAATAATTTTATATATATTTAGCTCAGCATGGAAAATAAAGCTTGAACTTAGATCAACCTAAAATATTAATATATATAAAAGTTTAAATATATTTATAAATATTAACGATAATAACTATAATATAAATTTAAATATTATTTAATATTTATAAAAATTTGTTAATATTAATATAAATAAATATATAAAAAGATTAACATAAATATATATATAACTTTTAAATATAAAAGTAGCTTTATTATTAAAGATTATAATAGTCCGGGCTTACCTGATAGGATTCTCGACTATATATACCTGCAAGCTCCTAGTAGTTTCTGATAGCTTAAAAATCAGATTTATACTTTTATAAAATTATACGTATTTAATACATAATTATTCGTAATACGTAAAAGATCTTAAATTAAATACAGTTACCTATTACTATTTACCCATTATTTATTATATATTTTTTAGAATCCTTAATAAATAATATTTATTACTTAAATCAAAAACCAGTTTACTTTATTATCTTATTATTTTTTTCCCTTATTAAAAGGAAATATACGAAAAAAAACGTAAGATAAACGTAATATTTAGCAATAAAACTTTTTAATAATAAATATATTTACAGAAAATAAGCTTAAAAGGATACGAAAAATTTATACTTATATCGTTAAAAATCCCGATAACCCGATCGTTAAACGGAAATATTTAAAAACCTTTTAATTTATAAAAAAAGTAACTTATTTAAACGTTATACTTAATAATTTTTACGGTATAATAATTATTAAGATATTATATACCGTAACGTTATTAAAATATTAAAATACGTTTAATAAGTTTTTCGATTAATAATTTAAAATTTACAGAATTTAACGATTTTTTTTAAAAAGAAAAATTACCGGAATAACTAAATTTTTCCGATAATATAATAAAGTTAATATTTATACCAATAAACGAATTAAAGTTTTAAAAGTTCCTAACCTTAAAAAATATACCGACCAGGTTAACCTTTAAACTGGAGGGTATATTATTTCTTTTGCTAGAAAACCCCGGGCTATCAGCCTAGGGCACGATTTAAAATAATAATCCAAACTTATTTAATTTTACGAATAAAGACGACGGCATGGTACGAACCCTTACTTATTTTTTTAAGGAAACTAAAAAATTCCGTGTTAGTTAACGTAAAGTACCCGTTACGTACGGTTAAATTTTAACTAAGGAACTTATAAAGTTTTATAAGGTCCGCATAATTAACGCTGGATTATTTTAACCCGATGCCGAAAAAGCTAAATATAACGGTTTAGTTATTTTTTATAACTAAAAGTAAGTATGTTATTATAACGTATACTTTTGAGCCAAAATATTAAAAAAATAAGTTAATATAAATACCCGAAAATTCGTTATTTTTCGAAAAATTTAGATTTTATTTCGTAATGATATTTAATTTAATGGGAATAATAATTTTTTAAAAAGGATAAGTACCGGTTCCGGTTAAACCTAATGATCTTTTTAGACGTTATATTAAAATAATTCGGGATTAAATTAAAAAAGTCTAAAACTAACTAATCCGGAACCGGTATATTTTTAAAGATAATAAATAAGGAAAGCCGGTTAAAACTTACGTTATAAAATTATTTAAATACGTAAAGTTATGGGATAATTCGATAAAATTTTAATTACTTATCCGTTTATATTAAAATTTATATCCGGAATTTTAAGCGTTATATTTCCGACCTAAAAAGGAGGATATTATAGCAATATATTTAAATAAAGTTAACGATAAGGTTAAGTTTAAAAAGGTTAAATTATTGATATATTAAAAATAATTACATTATAAAATAATGCATATAATAATACGGATAATTAAAACGATACGGTTTATTAGGCAAATAATAACCGTAATAGCCGACGGTCTTAACGTTAAAGGTTTTTTTGGCGCAGTTAAAGGTTGCCGGGGTTCCGTTTTTTTAACTTAAACCTTTAGGGTTATTCGGAAGGTTACCAAAAATAAAGATAACGGCGTAAAGAATTACGTTTTTTTTTTAATATTTTAAACGTAAAAAACGGTCGGGTTATCCGGACCGTAAAGTTTTTTAATAACGCTTTAAAAGGTACCGGAAATTTGACCAAAAAATCCGAGGTAAGGATAGGACTTACGTATTTTTAACGAAAAGTTCGTATAAGAATATGAAAAAAATGCCGAAAATTATTAATTTACCTTATAAGTTAACGGATATATTTATTTTAACAAAGGCGAAATTAAGCTGGAACCTAATTACGAAAAGAGTTAGATATATAAAAAAAACGTTATCGATAATACGTATTTCGTATATTTTAAAAAATCGGACGAGATATTTAACGTAAAAAACGTTAAAAAAAGGCGAATTATTTATATAAACGGTATAATATTACATCCGGTACGGCCGCCTTTTTTAATAATTACGCGTAAAGAAAATGCTTAATTAAAGGTTAGGTAATATTTAAAACGGTACGATCGGTAAATTTTATTACATTCGTTAAAAAAACTTTTAATGTCAACAGTACCGTATATTTTATTTTTAATAATAAATAAATAATTAAATACGATTTAAGGCCAGTTTTAAAAAATTATAAATAACGGAAAACGTCGTATTTAAAAGTAAGCGTTAAAATTAACGTCGACTTACAATTAATTAACGTTTGCATAAATATAAGTAATTTTATAATTTTCGTTAACCGGGAATAAATAATTATTTAAGTTAAGAACTTTAATTTTTTAAGATCGACTTTATTTACGTTCAAGGTATTAAATTAAGGACCTTTATTAATACCTAGGTTAAATTTAATTTTTATATACGGGGTTAAGTTAAGGATATATAAATTAACGGTTATTTTACGGTTAAAGCGAACGTATTTAACGGTTTTGGATTAAGGATATTATTAAGTATTAACTTTTTATATTAATATAAAGTTAAAATTAATTTCGTTAAAAAAACTTATATTTTTTAATTAATTTTTAATATAGAAATAAAAAGGGAGATCTTTAAAATAATACTTTTAAAGCTTATCCGAGGAAAAGTTATAACTATTTATATAATGGTAATTTTAATTATAATTATAACGTTTCTTAACGTAAATTACGTTAACTTACCTAAGTTAATAAATAAAAAAGATCGTATAATATAACTTTTTTATATAATAACCGACCATCCGGAAGCGTTTAATTTTATTTTCGATAAATTTAGCCCAAAAAGGCCATTTTTTATAACTTTAAGGCCGAATTTTTCGTAATTATAAAAAACGAAAAAATTAGTACCATATATAATTACGAAGGTAATAAGAAAGTTTAATTAATTAATATTAAAAAGCCGGTACAATTTAAAATAAATAAGTTAATATAATTAAAAAGATTTATTTTTTTGTAATATAAAACGAAAAAGATATTAAAATAATCGAACGTTTAAACGTTTACTTTTATATCCTTTTATACGGAATTACGAAATTAATAAATATTCCGTCAGTTAAGTTTAAGGCCGGAATAGTTATCGTATATAACGATTTTACAATTAATAACAAAATACATTATCTGGTCGATAGTTATAGTATTTTTCAAAATAAAGGCGTCGTATTTATGCTCGAAAAATATAAAATACGTATTAATTTTGTTAAAAAATAATAGGAATAATTAAAGCTGGTTAAGATATATTTATTAAATATTAAAAACTGCCAGTTTTTCGATAAAAAATACGATAAATTTTATGCTAAAAAAAGAGATTTTTTAAGTACGAATTTACCTTTAAAACGGTTCCAGTTTTCGTTATATAAAAAAAAAGCAGATATTAAATAATAAAAATGCCGCATAATAATTGATTTTAAACCGTTAAATAAAATAACGTTTTCCGACGTTTACTTATTACCGGATTAAAAAGATATTATAGACGATATAACTAGTAAGATATGGTTTAATTTTTTTAATACCTTTAGTTTTTTTTTCCAACTATTAATATATACGGAATACCGGAATCGTATAATAATTATTAATTCCTAAAAATTAAAAAGGTTTAAGGTTATATTAAGAAGATTTTATACCTTTTTTATTTTCGGTTAACGATTTATAGATAAATTATTTTTCGTATATAAATTTTTTATACGCGTATATATTAACGATATTATAATTTTTAATATAAAGATTTAAAAATATTTAAAATATTTACGTATAATATTAAAATATATTTAATAAAGTACGGATTTATATTAATACAAAAAAATCCTTTTTCGGTTTCCTTTTAATCCGTCTATTAGGGTATAATATCGACGGAAACGGAATTTTTAAAACGAATAACCGTATTAACGTTTTCAAAAAAACTTATTTAAATATAATAATTTATTTATGTAAAGAAATTATATAATACGGCGTTAAAATAATACCTTTTGAATAATAAAAAATAGAATTATTAATAAAGTTTAATAAGTCGGAAATTTTACTTATTAAAATATCAAGGTAAATAAAATAAATATATATCTTTAAGGTTAAATTTATACCTACGGACGAAAAAAAGGTTATATAAAAACAGCTTTAAAACTATTTATGCGTTTAATACGTTACCTATTATTATTAAAAAAAATAAACCTTTTTTTTAAAGTAAACGTTTGCAAAAAAATATATAGTATCATAATTTTCCAGCTAACCGGCGAATGGAACGGTTAAATTATTTTTAGAAAGGATATATTTAAAACCGAAATTAGATTTATTTTTTTTATATTTAAGTTAACCTTTAATACGGAAAAAAAGTATGGATAGAAAAAAGAAATTACCGATTTAATATAAGGGTACAGAAAATTACGGAAGCTTATTTAATTTAACCGATTTCCGGTTAACGTTTTCATTAATTACGCCCTTATTAAAGGAATTGTTATTTATATATTTTTAGTTATCATAAACCTTAATAAAGTTAACCTCCGGTTAATTAATGTTATTAATTATTTATCGTAATTTTAATTAAGGATATACCATATTCCGGAAAAACTTAACGTAATATTAAATACGTTATTTTATTTATTTAAAATAATATCTGATTAAAAGGTATTTAAACGGGATAAATTTAACGAATTAGATGATATATAAAACGATATTAACGTATAGTATTTCCTAATAAAAAAGGATATTATTATCTAAACTACCCCCGTTTTTAATAACGAATTTAAAGCGTATATTATTAAAGGATACGTTATAAATAACCAATATAAACGTATTTATAAGATATTATAAAATATGGAAGCTGGTAAATATAAAAAATAATAATATATACCTTTCGAATTATAAGACGACCTTTTATATTATATCGGTTTTAACGGCTATAAGAGGTTATATATCCTTTATATTTATATTAAAAACGTATTAAAGCTAATTTACGACAAAAAAATTATTTCGGCAGGAACCGTATAAAAAAACCTTTATAATATCTATTTCGTAAAAAGATATTTTAAAGTTTCGAAACATTTTAACTTTTACGTAATTTATTAAAAAATTAAATTAATCGGATTAAGTCTTTAAAGGAATTAATACTTTTATTAACAGTTAAATTACCGTATTATACGATAATTATAAATTTTATTATAAATATGCCGGGAATAACGTCCGTTAATATTTTTTAGACGTTAACTGGATATAATATTTTAAATAATCTGTATATTATTTTATATAAGGTTAATAAAAAATTGTTATTAATACCGGGTAATATACGATATACTGTTAAATATTAAGTAACGATAACGTTAAAAATGTTATAATTTTGCGATTAGGAATTTTTAACGAAGATAATTAATAATAAAACCTAAAGTTTATTTTTACCTTATAAAATAAAATCTTTAACGTTTTAACAGTTAAACTGCCTTTTTTTTACCGCGTATTATTTGTAAATTAATAAATTATCCGAAAGGAAAAGTTAAATTATCGAAATCGCCATACGTGTTTATATAGTTATAAACCTTAACGTTTTATAGACGGATATAATACCTGCCTTATAATATTATTTACATAATCTTTTGGTAGTTACAGTAAAAGAAATCCCGAACGAATTAATATTTGGTTTTTAATCCAGATTAATATTAAATATTAAAAAAAAAAGAACGGTAATCTTAAAGAATACGATAAATATCGTAAAAAAAATATACGTTAAAGAAATTTTATAATTAGCCGATTTAATTAATATATTTACGAAAAAAAATTCGATAATTGTTATATTCCGAGGGAATTTAACAAAAACGAAACCGTATACTTTAAGTTATATGAGGAATATTATTTATCTGGTTAACTTAAACGGAAATAATTTTTTATCCGGACTAATCCGTTTAAAGTTTTTAAACGGATAAAAAACAAACTTACAGATTAAATTTTCCTACCGGATAGAAAATTTATCTTATTATTTCCGTAATATAGTTATATAAGCTAAAATAAGAAAAGAACTTATTCGGATAAAAAGTTACTAAATTTAGCCCGGTAGTTATAAATAGTAACGAATAAAAATAAAAAATCGACGCTATCGTAGGTTGCCGGATTCGTTAATATAAAAAAACCTTTCGATTAAATATTTCGTTAAATAAATAGGTTAAATAATTAAGGATAATAAATAACGCTTCAGAAAAAAATTACTTATAACAGCTAATAAAGTAGTTAGCAAGTATAAAACGAAGTATTCGATTAATTAGCCGATAAAGTATTAAAAAAAAAGATTTTAATCCGCCTTATAACGTTAAGATATTAAATAACGGATACGTAATCGTATCTTTTATTTATATAAGAAAGGAAAATTTAATAAAAAATAATTAATTATATTCGTTAGCTTTTTTATAATTATTTCGTTATATTTATTAAATATCCTTTTATATTGGTTATTAAATCTTTTAATATATTTTTTATATATTTATACATTTATTTATTTAAATTTTATACATTTTTTTAACCAAATTTACGTTATACCTTTTATATAGTTCCTAATTACTTATATTTTTCTTAGGAAATTTTACGTTATTAGGAAAGTGCATATCGTCGACTTCAAAAATATTTACCTATATAAAGGGAAATTTTTACCGTCGTCCTTTCTTTTTTCTTACCACAAATTTTCAACAATCCGTAACCCTTTTCGTTTTTTCCGTCTTCCTTAACAAAAAATCCGCTTAATTTACTCCTTAAAACGAATAATCCGACAAAAATTCCGTTATAATAAACGATAAAACCGTTAACGAAGCCGTATCTGGCTTCGAATATTCTAACGCTTAAAAAAACGAACAAAGTAATTACTTTAATAAGCCCTTATTTATTACCCTTTCGGCAGGTAATAATTTGTTCGATAATAATATTAACAAAAGGTAAGTTATAAATAACCTTAAAAAAAACCGATAAGCTTATTAAACTTATTAAATAAACCAATTCTTTCGATAAATAAAATAATTAAATCGGAACCTAAAACGAAATCATTACCAAAATATTAATTATTAAAAACATGGTTACCTTTAACGAAAAAATCGTCCGGGATAACGATATAAACATTTATAATTTCTAAAATACTGCCAATAATTTGTTTAAAACCCTTAATAACAACCTTGTCGTCAAATAAGCCGATTAAACAGCCCTTTTAAACGAAAAAAGTATTAAGCTTGCTAAAAATATCGGCCGGTTTACCTAAAAATCAATATTTATATTTACTATTAACCGCAAAAATAAAGGAACCGGTGATAATAACGTAAATAATAACGTAAATAACGGTACAAATAACGAAAAAAACGATAATAATAATAATAATAAAAAACGAACGTTAAGCCGGATACTTTTATTAATAACCTTATTAAAAATATTTTTTAAAATAATTATATTAACTTAATTATCCATTATCTAACCTTATAGGCCCAAAAAATAATCGTATTAAATAAAATACTAATAATAACTAAATAACTAAAGCAAACCGGCAAAAAACGCCCTTTATTAACCTAATTAAGCTTTTTATTTAAAAAAACGAAACATAAATTAACTTTTATTACTAAAAAAAAGTTCGATAATAAATATAACGATAACGATAAAACCGATAACCCGGTCGGACCAAAAGTTTACCTTATCCAAGCTCGCAAGAAATATAGTTATAATATCAAATTAATAATTAAAATATCCAAAAAATTTAAAAGTTTTACCATTAAATATAATACGAAAATTTTCATAATATACCCGTACCTAAAATCCGTCAAAAATAACATAAAACGCGCATACATATTTTAAAAACGCAAAAAAAACGTAGGACGGTAAAATACCAGCTAAAACTATTATCTTAGCTATCAGATATTACAACCCGAAAGGTTACCTAAACGGTAATATCGGCAATTACCTCGTAAAAATAGGATAACTTAATTTATATTAGGTTACTTTTGTAACAAAAAAAGGTAACGTTTAGGTTAACAATAAGGGCGCTTTTTATTCCGCCATATTTATATTATAAAAAGATATGCGCAAAGTAAAATAGAAATTGGATAAAAAGGGCGCCGTTAACGGCAATAACGTTACCCCTATTAATATAAATGTTAACCTTTAGGCTATCGAAAGCTAAATTAATAATAAAATCGAAAAGGTTATTAAAATAATCGAAAATAAGGTTAATACGGCCCTTAAAGCCGCTAAAAAAGTACCGTTTAACGTAATTACTAACTTAACTAATATTTAATAACGAATTAATATTATTAAAGGCATTTTTAAAAACGATAAAAAGTAAAAAGGTAACCTGCCGATTAAATAATAAAAGTTTCTAAAAATATCGTTAAAATCTTTTACATAAAACTTAAATAATATATATTAACATCTATAATTAAAGATTATAAGATTTATGTTTGGATTTATATATATAAAGTTCAAAAAATTTACGTTAAAAACTTTTTTTAAATAATTAATATAACCTAATTTAACGGTATTAAGGATATGGATTCGTACGTTATACGGTTACTTTTAAGCGTAAAGGGGGGATTTGTTAAAAATTATAATGGTCCGGGCTTACGTAACGGGATTTTCAATTATATATACCTATAAGCTCCTAGAAATTTCTGATATCTTAAAAAATTAAATCTATACCTTTATACAGTTATACGTATCTAATATATGGTTATTTATAACACGTAAAGAACCTTAAGTTAAATACCGTTACCTATTATTATTTACCCGTTATTTATTACATACCTTTTAGAATCCCTAATATTTATTTCCGCTTAAATAACTTTTTATTTCTTTATACCTTAACTTTAATCTTTATTAAGATTATTAAAGTGTTATTTATTTTATTATTATTAAAATGTCGGATTTTTAATGGCATTTATATCTAATATTTAAAATTTTATCTTTATATAAAGTTTTTTAATATTTCTTAAAACGCTTTTAACAAATATATACGAGATTATCTGATAAGTAAGATTAAGGTCTCTTGGTTAGGGTCTTAATCGGACCTTCTTTATCTTATTTATTTCATCTCTATGAGATATGTATGACGTTTCCCTATTGCTAGCGTTAGCTACTTAGTCTTACAGGTCTCCCGGTTGAGAGACTAAGACTCTTAATAGATCATCGATTAACTGAGAACCTTGCCTTACAACATCGAACATTATAAAAATGAAGTTAATAAACCCTAATACTACTTTAATTTAATACTAATTATTAAATTGGAATGTTATTTAAATACGCCTTACGAAGTTATTAAAAACTGTTTATTTTATATGAAATCTTAAAACGAACGAAATAGTAGCCATAATATATGTTATGAAAAAAGGTCTATTAAAAGGTTTTATTATATTTTTAACTAACTTAATATTAAAACTTCTTATATAAACTATAACAATCATTTATATAAAATATTATCCGTATAAAATTAACTTTAAAACGAATCTGTAGGTTATTATTATATTTATACTTAATACTTATCGTTAATTTATATTCTTATTATTTCGATATTTTTAAAAAATTTACATATTATATAACGGACTTCGAAGAGCCATATATGCAAATCGATCGTTATTATAAATTATATTATACGGTTTTATTACCTTTATATAAAACTTAAAAATCGAATTATTAAAAGCATATACCTTATTAGAAATTATAAGTAAGTCTTTAAAAAAAACTATATAAAAATAAAATCTAATAATATTTACTAAGATTATAATTTAATTAATAAACCTTATTACTTTTTATAACGATTATATTATTATTTAAAATTATACGGTGTTTTAAACGAGTATAAGAATAAATAGCGGATTTTCTTAAAGCAAGTTATTTATATATATATATTTTTAATATTTAAAAATAAAATTAATTATATTACTATATAAATATTTGCAAATATTAAAAAGATAAATTTTAATATAAAATAATTAAAGCTTTTTAAATATATTTATTTAATTTAATAATTTATAAAAAGTTTTAAAACCTTTTATTTTACTTATTTTAAAAAAGATTAAAAAATATAATATAAGAATAATCTAGGTTTAAGCCTTATTTTCTAAGCTAAGCCAAATATATAAAAAATTACTATACGTATAATTTATACGATAGATATTATACCTAATATCTTCGAATACGACAATTAATTAATAATTTTTACGGTTAAGATAGATTATATACTTTAGTCCCATAAAATCTCACTCTGAAGCAGAACCTTACTCTAAAACAGAACCTCACTCTAAAACAAAACCTTACTTTGAAGCAGAACCTTACTTTAAAGCCGAAGCTCACTCTGAAGCAGAACCCCACTTTGAAGCAGAACCTTACTTTGAAGCAGAACCTCACTCTGAAGCAGAATGCGTGGTTGCCGATAAGCTTCGACTCTGATGAACCTTATGCCAGCTGGCTTCACGGTTCCGCATGGTCGCAGTAAACCTTAAAGATAAACTTTAAGAATAAACCTTAAGGACAAAGCTGAAGAATAAAAAATATAATAAATTATATATAATATATATTACTATTATATGAATTATATGTGTAATAATTTTAGGTGTATTTAGCTTAGCCTGGAAAATAAGGCTTGAACTTATATTAACCTTGCACATAATATATATTACATAATATTAAATTATTAACAAAATTAATAATATATACCTTGCTTAATATATAATAAAATAACCACTAATACTTTTACTTATTTACAAGGTTAATGTAAGTTTAAGCCTTAATTTCCAGGCTGAGCTAAATATATAAAAAATTATTATACATATAATCTATACGATAAATACTATACCTAATATCTTCGAACACGATAACTAATTAATGGTTTTTACGGTTATTAAAATATTTAAATTTTATATAAAAACTTTAAATATATAATACTTTTATTTTTAGCAGGCGTTATTTTACGTGTTATATAAAGTAAATATATTTTTTTAAAGCTATATGTTATAACCCGAGGGCTTGGCCCAAAGATAAACCTTTGGAAAGTTTAAGGCTTGTTTCCGACGTAGGTCCCGGGTTACGTAACTGGTTTAAAGGTTTTAAAGGCCTTGGCGCTTTGAGCCCCTTAAGCCTGCAGTGGGCTTAAAGGTTTTAACGAGCTTAAGAGTTTAAGCTGTTTAAGTACCTTAAGCTAAGAGTAGTATATATACGTTCGTTATTTTTTAAAATTTAAATAATATCAGTTTATAATATAATTCAGTTATTTAAATTATTTTTATTATTTATTATTATTAAAAGTAATTATATTTTGAATTTATTATTATTAATATAAACCGTATAATTTAAATTTAATAGATTATTAAGTTAATTAATTATTATACGTTATAAGCTTTTATTTAATAATACCGTTGAATTTTAAGTAATATATTATACCGTTAATATATCGAATAATATTTAAAAATTTATTATGTAATAATAAAAGAATATAATTAAAAATTTCGAAAGAATTATTTAATGCTTTAAAATTTAAGTTAATAAAATTCGGGTTAATAAAATTAAAATTAAACTTAAGAAATCCGAGCCGTATAATAAGAAAAATAACGTATAAAGGTTTTTTATTTAAATACGTATTTATTTTCGTTTCGAAAAAATTATTAATAAAGCCGATAGAATTTTTACGGTTACGGTATTTTAAAAAGAAAATCCCTTAAATTAATTTAAACTTACCTTACGAAATTATTTAAAAGATAAAAAGTTAAATTAATAATAAATTATTAAAAAAGTTTGGGAATATTACGTTAATTTCGGAAACTTTAACGAAAAGAAATTTATAACGTAAAAGATTTTCGATTTAAAACCAAGAAAATTAACGTTTAAATACGTAATGATATTTAAAAACTGTATGGTTAAGGCAGAATAAATAAATAAATAAAATAATAACTTAATCGATATTTTTTATAAAGACTTAAAAAACGACGTTAAGGACGAAATTATTAAAATAATACGTTTTGCTACTTTAAATAAATATATCGTAAAGGCCGTAGAAATCGATAACCGATAATATAAACGACGATAAAAATTAAAATTAAAATTTATTTTTAAACCTAAGTTTACGGAAATTAATTAAAGCAGGAAGCGAAATATACCTTTTATTACTTACGGAATAGTACTAAGATTTATAAAGTTAGGAACCGTATAAAAGAAATTTAAAGTAAAATTAAGTATTATAATTACGATAAAATGGGCCATATTAAGAATTAATATAAGGCCTTTAAATAATAATAACGTAACGGTTAGACCCCGGTACTTAAAGGACGACCAGAAAATAAGAACAATAAGACCGTTATTTTCGGCATAATTAAAAAAAATTTTTTAACTTACCCCCAAAAATACGAAAAGGGTTACGGGAAGCTAAAGCATTTTTTTAGGCTGTAATTATACGATAACGTACTGCCGTATCCGGGCTAATAGTTACCTAATGGCTATAAGAATATAACGGATGGAAAAAATTAATATTTCGTATATAATAAAAAAATAATAACGATAAAAATAATAAGAGTTAGGTAAATAAATTAAAAAAAATATTAAAATTAAAACGAAGCCGTATATTTAAAAAAGCCCGGTTGATATAGGAAGTTATACGTTATTTATTATAAAAAAACTTATTACTTATAATACGAAAAATAATAAAGATATATTTAATAACGAATTATGTTTATATATAAATAAGGATTCGATTTTTATATTTAAACTGGAAGTAACCTTAAGGACTAAAAATGGTATAGGTATTTACGTATTATGGCTATATAAGATAATATCGACGTTATCATAACGTTAAAAAGCTAACCGAAGGGAAAAAGTTATTCAGAATAAAATTTTAAATGTTATTACGAATAATACGATTATAAGACGAAAAAAGAATAAGTTTATTAGATAGTAATAAAGGTATAATAGAAAGTAATAAATAATTTATATTTTAACGTACTTATACCGATAACTCTGAAAAAAAAAGGAAAAATAAAAGAAAAATCGGACAACGTTTAGCGGAAATGGCTTAGTACCATATTTAGTATTAGGAACGTTAAAAGTATGAGGATTAACCGACGATAACGGTAAACGAAAAGTGGGCTATAGTAATAAATTAACCGGAAAAAGCCGAAATTTTTTTTTTAAAAAAACGAAATTATTAACCTAACAAATTAAATAAAGCGATATAAGAAAAAAATCCTTAAGTTAAAAATTTAATTATGCCAATAAGAAAGATAATTAAAATAAATACGGGCATAAATCTAAAGAAAATAATTTACTTATAAAAAACTTATAAGTTAGTAAAAATAAAGAAAATTAATATATATCTTTTAAAAAAGCTTTATGTACGATAATAAAAAAATTAAAATTTCCTTTTATTATAATTAAAATATAAGTTAGGAAAAAATAATATACCGTTATAATAAATTACGGAACCGATCCGAATTATATCAAACTAAAAATAATTAACGAATTAAGTTTGCCATAAAAAATTAAAACCAAACCTTGCGAAGTTAAAAATATAAAAAGTACCAAATTTATTTATAATAACGGATGGGTTAACCGTAAAATTAATTATTTCGAAACCTTTATTTAAAAACGAAAAGAAATTATTAATTTCGATATTATCTTAATACGGAATTACGATATAATCTTCGGCAAAAAATAACTATATTAATATAATTTCTTAATTAATTAAAATTTTAATTAGGTAAAGTTTATTTTACCCTTTATCGATAAAAACGATTTAAAAAAAGATTTTATTATTTAACTAACGACGACGATGGCAAATATAGGTATAAGGATACGATAAAAACTATATTATTCAAAAAAATATAATATATATAAAGAAAAAAACGAGGCAGATATATACAACGCGTTATTATTACGATTAAAGTACGATAATACGAAATAAACGATAATTTATAATATTAACCTTAAGAACTAAAAAAAATAATTAAAGTATTACCATAATATTATAAATACGAATAATTATTTAAGGAATAAATCGAAATAAGATTATTAAAGTATAATAAATAAAATTACGAAATAATTTTAAAAGATAATAAAACGATTACCTTTTATTTTATATATAACCTAAATTAATAAAAATTATACATATTATGAAAATACCTTAAAAACAAATTATATAAAAAATATATTAAACGTTTCACATTACCGGCAAGATATCTCATTTTTTTATACTAAAAAAGAATAAAAAATTACGGCTAATAATCGATTACCGATAATTAAACGATATTACGGTTAAAAATCGTATATTTTATTCTTAATTATTAAAATAAAAATTTGCTTTTATGGAATTAAATAATTTATTACTTTAAGTTTACGAAATGAATATAATTTAATCCGTATTAAGTTAGGAAATAAACAAAAAATAGCTTTTAAAATTAAGTACAGGTTATATAAATATCTGGTAATATTTTTTAGTTTTTTAATATACCTGCGACGTTTTAAAGAATAATTAACTATATATTATACAAATACCTTGATATATTTATTACTTATTTTTTCGATAATATTTTTATTTATTCGATTTCGGTAAAAAAATATAAAAAGTACGTTTATAAAGTTTTTTAAGCTTTGTAAAACGTTAATTCTTTAATTAACGTTAAAAAATGTAAGTTTTATAAATAAAAAATACCGTATTTAAAATACGAAATTATTTCCGAACATATTAAAATGGATTTTATAAAAATAATAGTAATTTAAAAGTAAAAAATACTTATTATAATTACCGAAGTCCAGGTTTTCCTTAGATTCGTTAATTATTACCGGAAGTTTGTTCGTAACTTTAATAAAATCGCGATACCTTTATTTAACCTAATTAAAAAAAGTTCGAATTTTAATAAATAGCTGAAATAAAAAAAAGTTGTTTTAAAGAATTAAAAATACGATTACCAGCGAACTATTACTAATTATATACGACCTAAATCGTTCCGTAAAATTAGAAACCGATATTTTAAACTATACGTTAAACGTAATAATCGGATATAAAGATAATTAAAGTAATTTATATTTTATTATATTTTATTTTTACAAATTAAAAAAAGCTAAATTAAATTACGTTATTTTAAATAAGAAATTCCTAATTATTATTAATACTTTTAAGGAATTTAAATATTACCTTAAAAGAAATTTATATTAAATTAAGGTATATATAAATTATAAAAATTTTACCCGGTTTATTATTACCCGAGAATTAATAAAACGGTAATTCTGCTACTTAAAATACTTTTCGGAATTTAATTTCGTTATTATTTACAGAAAAAAATTAGAAAATAATAAAGTAAACGTTTTTAGTAAACGATTAAACTTAAAAAAAAAGTTTTTAAGATTTTATACCAAGTATTCGATCTAATAAAAAAAGGATATATAAAATTACCGCAAATCGTAATAATTAAGAAAATAATACTTAATTTATATTAAAAAGTCCAACAATATAACGATTAATTATCAGAAAAAAAACCTGACAAAACTTAAATGTTAAAAAAGTACTAAGAAAAGTTAATATGCGAAATATACGAATATTAATTATACGGATACCTTAAAGTTTATAAAACCTTAAAACGATTATAACGTACGTATTATTTTTTAAAAATAAAAAGAGTAATTAAAAAAGTTTTACAGAAATACGATTTATATAACAGAATTAAGGTACGATATTATAAACCATACGGAAAATTATAATTATTACCGGTCGTAAAATAATTATAAAGTTTATTTATTTTCGATTTTATTATTAAATTATAATTATTAGAAAACCTAGCAACGGATATATATTACGATAATATTTTTATAATCGTAAACCGATTTATAAAAGTTTTATATTTTATTATTTAACGAAAATATAAACGCGAAATAATTAGCATATATTTTTTATAAATATTTTATTAATATATACGGGTTTTTAATAAAAATCGTATCTGATAAAAGTACCATTATCGTTTTAAAAGTTTGGTAAATTTTTATAACATAATTAAATTTAAATTATAAACTTTTAAGTATCTTTAAATTATAAACAGATAACCGAATATAAAGAATTAATTAAATATTTAAAACTTACTTATAATATTATATTATTTATAAACAAAATAATTAGGTTAAAAAGTTACTAATAACCTAATTAACTTATAACATAAATTATCATAAAAATATTAAAATAATATTAATTAACGTTAATTTTAATTTTTATAAGATAAGCGAGGGTGCGACGCTAGCCACAAGACCAAAAGATCAGCAATTCCAAACCCCAATTGGGGTTTGGACACCCAAATCCACCTTATAAGAGCGCATGCAACAAGCAGTCCAGCTACGTTACAATTTTATACCAAAGATTTACCAAAATTTACGGAAAAAAGGATTAATTAACGTTAAAATAATTCTTATTTTAAAACGATTTAAATAATTATATATAAAAATAAAAACGGAATTCGAATTCGTACGTACTTAAATATAAAAATATTATAATTAAAAAGAACTAAAAAAATTAACTTTCCGGAAAAAAAATTATTTACTTAATTACCAAAAACATTTAAACCAAATAACTTAAAAAAATTCGATTTTAAATATATTAAACTGTATAAGGTTATAAAAGAAATTTAAAAAATAATTACCAGTTAAAATAGCCCCCTAAAATTAAACTTTATCCCGTTTTCTACGTTTCCTTATTAAAATTAATAACGGATATAATTTAAATCTATACGGAATATAAAAAAAAGATAACGGAAAACGTATTAATATAAGAAATAAAATAAAAATTTAATATTAAAAGGAAGGATAATAAGAAATAATGCTTAATTAAGTAAAAAAATTACCCAAAGTTAAAAAATATATAAAAACTTATAAAAAACCTTACGAAAACCTAACGTTTATTAAAAAGTTTTTATTAATAATACTAGAAACGTTAAGGTTAAATACGTCTAATTTAATAACTAATTAGCAAAAAAACGGCCTATACGAAAACGGCTAATTCGGTTTCCAGTCATTATTACTTTTTTTTTAGTCGTTTAAATTGTTTTTTCGTTTCCGTATCCTAAATATTACGACGTAATATTTTAATTTTACGACGGCGTAAAACTTTACGTTATTTTTAAAAACGGTTTAACTTATTAATACCGGAACGAAAAACCTTTAGCGCTTATTTTTTTTTTTACGTTCTAACAAAACTTTTTTTTAAAAATCGTTAATATTCAGAAATAAAAGGACCAAATAAATTATAAGAATTATTATATTAGACGTAACGAAAATATTTTCCAAAATTAAAATAAACCTTATAAAATTTTTACTTAAATTTATAACGAAAATACAATATGGAAAAATATAATAAAATTAAAAATATTTATCCGTTTCGATTAAATTAAATCATTATTACGCTTAAATATTTTGAATTTTTTATTACGATTAAATATAATAATTAAAATAACCTAAAAATAATATATAAAAAGGAAAATTATTTATCAAATAAATACGATAAATAAATTAATTTTTAAGGGCAAAAATCTTTAAAAAAAAATTTATAATCCGAAAATTTAACCCAAAAATAAACGGTCGGAAAATTTAAAGCTTATTTCCGATATAAGTTCCGGATTACGTAATTATCTTAAAGGTTTTAAAGGCCTTAACGTTTTAAACTTTTTAAACTTATAATAAGCTTAAAAGTTTTAACGAACTTAAAAATTTAAGCCGCTTAAATACCTTAAGCTAAAAGTAACATATATACGTTCGTTATTTTCTTATAATTTAAATAATACCAGTTTATAATATAATTTAATCACCCAGATTACCTTTAATATCTACTATTACCAGACGTAATTATACCTTTAATTTATTGTTTAAATTCCTATAATATTACTGCTAACATAAACCATACGACTTGGGTTTAATAATTAGTTAAGCTAGTTAGCCGTTACATTAAAATTTTACTGAACTTTTTAAGGCTATTAATAAAATAAAATTTTATACTTTATATATCTTCGATTAAGATAATATATATTATAATGTTTATAAATATATATAAAATCGATGTCCCTACCTTTCTTATAAAAGTGTAATAATATTAGCATTTATAAAAAAATCCTTTTTAATACAGTTTAAACCAGGGTTATAACCCTAGAAATGAAGAAGTTAATATTTATTGATATCAGTTACTGTTAGTAACTGTCAGCATTTACTAGTAGCCCCACTTACTGATACTAGTAGCAGTTTTTTAGTTCCCTGTTCTGGACAGACCTAATGATCGCAATTGTGGTGATCATTCTGGTGCTAGTTAACAGCTGCATATGTACTGGAGCTGTTACGGTGGACAAGACCGTAACACATCTCCTGTATAACAACCTCTTAGTTTTATCCGTTTTTATGTGTATATACGGAGGCCTTACCACCCTCTCTTTCCAGACAGGACCTCTTAAGATGTCAACCTGATAATTACTCCTTCAAATCATATATGCTTCTGTTATGATGTCAGGCATCTCATAGGACAAAACGATCATTCTTTGCAGCACCCTTAAGGACAGCCTTTTAACGGCGGGCCCCGCAACAACTGAAAAAAGGTTCCCCAAAACCAAACGCTTCCAAAGGCAAACTCCTTCCCAAACTCACAACTTAACAACAACAACAACGCAGACGCCCTCGGCCTTGTTCCCAGGCTACGCCTGGTGTCAAAAAATGGACCGATTCAGAAGATGGGTCTCCTCCATCTCGGATGGATTGCAGGTGGCGGAAAGCTCCTGTCCAGTCTGCGAAATCATTGCGAAGGCCGCGATTCACTGGCCCGCAGGGCGTTGGCAGATACCGCTAGGCAACTGGAAGGGATATCTCGAAAGGAAAGAGTGCGAAACTTGTCAGCGGATTGTTCAATATATCAGTGTGAAGGAAGGCCACACTCTCTTACCATCATCCCAGATGGACCTGCGCCAAGTACCTCCGGGACTCCAGATACTTTGTGTGAGACTCTCGGAATACGTTCATATTCATAGCTAACAAAGTGCAGTCTGATACTGCTTCCATTGTGCTACACAAGTCACGGTCCCCGGGCCCAGACGGCGAGTACTATATCTCAGCAGATCCTCAGAGGATTAACATCAGCCAGCTTCAACAATGGATGGCCTTGTGTAATACTCATCACCGTGGGACATGCCACAACCTTCCGAAACAGGACACTATTAACTCTGAGTTGCCAACGATTTTAATTGATGTTCACCAGTCTTGTCTTGTTCTTACCAGGGACCTTGTTCCTGCCACAGACCCTGTGGAATACACTGCCCTGAGCTATGTTTGGGGCGACTCATCCGGAAGCTTGACAGCAAGAAAAAAAAATCTGAGTAGTCTACTCATTCCTGGGTCTCTGGAACCATCGCAAATCAATCAGATCCCACAAACCATTTTGGATACTATGGCGCTCACAAAGATGATGGGAGTACGCTACACTTGGGTAGATAGGCTCTGCATTGTGCAAGACGATCCCGACTCCATGACGGAGGAGTTGGGCAAAATGGCCTCAATTTATGAGGAATCTTGCTTCACCATCATTGCAGCGGACGGAGACGCATATCATGGACTGCGTGGAATCGGCGGACTGGCCTCGCCTCGCGTCTATGAACAAACATGCTATGAATTTTCAGGCGTCAAACTTCTAAAGAGTCCTAAGCATCCAGAACCGTCTGACAACCCCCCAATCTGGCATACAAGAGCTTGGACGTTCCAAGAACGTGCGGTTTCGAGAAGGACACTTGTATTCGTCGGCGGCACGGTGTACTGGCAGTGCCGCTTGAACAAGTGGAACGAAGATATGCCAGCAACACCAGAGTACGGTGCTAGGAAGCGCGCGCCGACGGGTTGGCCTGCCTACACACTCATGCCTAGCTCGTGGCGCGATTTAGGGCTCTACTTCGAGCTTGTCCAGGGATACAATAAACGCAATTTGACCAAGGAAGAAGATGCTCTCAATGCTTTCACCGCTATTATCACTGTTATGAGCCGATCGTTTCCGAGTGGCTTTCACTTCGGTATCCCTGAGTTCTTATTTGATCCCGGGCTGCTGTGGGCTCCGCTTTCCCCCTTAAAACGGCGTGTGCATTTCCCAAGTTGGTCCTGGCTTGGATGGTCAGGGGACATGGTGATGTCCGTGATGACCGGCGCTTGGAATCCTGAAAGCGGCACCAAGACCCTAAAAGTCCTGCCAATGGTCAAATGGAAAAAATCGAGCAATGACGGTCAACGTCATGTTTTGATCGACAACTCCTACCACCGATACCAGAAAATTGCGTCTGATTCAGATGCTATGCTGCCAGAAGGCTGGACGGGGAGGCAGGGTGCATTTACTCATCCTAGCATCCCAGGGAAGGAGTTCGTTCACCCTTTTCCGGTATCGACTAATCTCAGAGGACCCAGTTCTGATGATTGGTCTCCTTACCTATCCTTCTGCACCGAAAGATGCACAATGTTTCTTGGAAGTTCCTATGACACTGCCAAACTTATAAATCTTAATGATAGCAATGGATTGTGGACAGGTGTGATCCGATCCTGGTACACCAGCGGGGATGGGGATAGTCAGGGTAACCAATGCGAATTGATTGCGATATCGGAAGCATCCGTCCCAAGATTTGCACCGGTTGAGGGAGGATACCAGAGGCGTAATATGGCGGAGATGGACACGGTTTCAGAGCTCAAAGGACTGGAAATTTACTTATATTACAATGTCCTTTGGATCGAATGGAAGAAAGGTATTGCGTTCAGAAAAGCGCTTGGAAGAGTGTGGAAGCCCGCATGGGACAGGCAAAATCCCACCATGACGGACATTGTACTGGGTTAGGGCGTGTTCTCAAACTTTCAGCAAAGGCGGCTGATTCTGAGGATACTTAGGTTTTTCCGACAAAGTATTTCTGGGGTTTGTACCCCACGTATTTTGATTTTTGCTGGTGGTTCTGTTCTCACTTAATTGGCGGTGCGCTTAATTAAAATTATTTTTTTCTTTTTCAATTTGCTGAACGCACGGACATAAGTTTTCAGCTACGAAATCGGTACTGAAAGGATTGTGGGTCGACGGCTGATCCATTTTGATTCGTCGAAATTTCCGACCTTTGTACTATTCTATGGAAAAAGTTCATTCAGCAAGCCATGCTGAAAGTTTGAGAGCACGCCTTAACTTCGATGGCGTCTGCAGCGGGAGCGCTGGAAGATTCTGACAGAAGACCGAGACTTCTTCAAGCATGTTATTGGTAGCATATCGACTTCATACCCTCTGTCAATCATGAGGAAGATCTGCTTCCTTTAGTCTGATGGACTCATCGATCGAGATCTTGCGCTCATGTACAGAGTCGCGCGGGATGGAAAACATCCGAGTGCGTGCTGGCATTGCCCAGGATAGGTACGACCAAGTGCTGGCGGAACTTCGGACCCGAGGTCGATGACGTCGACAGGTTCGCTCGCGGCGGTTAGAGCACTCGCAGGCTTCTCCTGTGCCTCGACGATGTCTGGCGTTCTCTTGCGGCTTTAGCTCAACCAAGTCACAGACCGTCTTCACCGTGTCGAGGCTGATGTCGCGGTGGTGGGGAGGTAGCTGGTTTATGTGCACATCATTTGCCAAGATTTCAGGGGTCAACGCATTTCGCCAAACGGATGAGTTTACTAAAGAGCATACGCCCGAAAACCTTCACAAGCCAAAGAACTCCTAGGGACCAATGTTTTGCGCTGCGTTATTCAAACTTCGGCATCATTATTTAACGAATCTTCGGGCTTCTGTGACTTATAGCCCACTCCAAGTGTTGGAATTGAATAGCTTAAGTAACTATATCTTGCCACGCTGAAAAGGCGATGATAAGGAGCATGCGTCAGTGTCTTTGCATTATCAGAAGACCATGTTCCTAGAGATACCTTGTCCTCGGCTTCCCGTTTCTGCTGCCCCTTTTTCAGTTATCTCAGCTCCTTACTCTTCTCTCAGCTCCCAGACCCGCTCTCGATCTCAAGTCACCTTTGTGATCGCCTCCTCAGAACCACCTACGCGTTCGGCTTCGGACTGGTTAATACCAACTGCTAGCTTCCTGATCTGCTCAAATGGGCCAAGGCCTCTGCTCTTTCGCGAGATGCGTCGTAGTTTGCTTCTCAGTGAGCAGGCCCGTTGTCGGCTCCTGCATCTGGATGTCCAGCTGCCTTTCGAGCTTTCTTCTTCCTCTGTCTTCTCTCTTTCTTTTCTGCTTTCGGTCGGTCCCAGAAATGACCTATTGATTCCTTCTTAGCTCCCTCGGCCCTAGCTGGTTCCTTACCCTTTTTGCTCCTGTGCGGCTTTGTACAACGGCAAAACCCGATTTTGAAACGCTTGCATACCTTCTTAATCCGTTTCTTGAGCTTGAGCCTGAACTGATGGGTCCCCTGACTATGAGTAGGCGAAGGTGCATCGGGATTAGGGCTTGGGGTTCTAGCCAGCAGGGGGTTCCCCGCCTTGCTGGCTTGGTTAACATTAGGTACGCGATGAAGAGAATGGAACGACTGGGATGCATCTATCGTATTGGCGGTATCTTGGCTCCTTGTATGTGCCATAGCTGAAGTGGTCGCCTCTTCGGTGTCCCTCGAACGAATGGAGTTTCTAGCGAGAGGGCTATTCGATTGCAGGGCTTCGTTGCTATTTTCGGAATGCCTCGATGCCTCTACGACTGGATGATTCACGGTAGAAGCCGGAGGCGGAGAAACAGTGTCTGGCCCGCTCGCTACGTGCTGCACACATGCATGCTCGAGGAATCCTTTGGCATCTTTAGGGCTCTTCCCGAGATTTCCATTAGGGCTGTATGTGAGCATGTCTTTGGGTTGCGCTGGCTCCTTTGAAGGTTGTCCGGGAGTTTCTCGCAGAGGTACGTTGTCGATTCCATATTCGCTGTTCGCCAACCTAGAGCCTGTATTATCAGAGATTCCGCTTACTGCAGCCAGCTCTTCAGCCAGACCCAGACCTACTTCAAGGTCCGGTGAAGACCAATCGTAGGAGGAAGGATCAGACTGTGGAGGCGACGCGCTCAAATGTAATGAGCCGTACTGGACGATGTCAGCTATGAAAGCCTCTGTAGATGCGGTTGGCTGCGGTGAATTTGGACCAGGAGATGGCGACCGGATGCCTTCTGACGGGTAAGATGAAGACGTGGAGCACACTCGTGAAATAACTGTGTCGGGCTTTATAGGCTGGATTTCCGTTTCAATCTCTTCGCGAATGTTATTTTCTTCTTCGTTGAGAAGATGTTCGTGATGTGTCTCCCCTCGAACATCATCTTGCCAGTAGGGCAAGCTGCCAATCACACCAGGTACCGGTATGAAAGGAATCTTGATCCGGCCGAGCCCAGTGTCCGAAGAGACCTCTCGCGGCGAATGCACAGCATCGACTTGATTGTTACCAATATCCGGTAAACTATTGACTTGTGACTCCGTGACGTGAGAGGTCCTCGAAGGAGAGACATATATGGCATTCTTAGTACGAGATGATAGAGGCCCCTTTCCAGAAGCCGCAGCCGGAGCTTCACCATTTTTTGCGATGCATTCACGGTTCTCTTCTTTTTCGGAAATAGTCGAAAAGACCGAAGAACGATTCAGCCGTCGTCGGGCCTTTGGCTGGCCAATGTACGTGTTCGGGAATTTCGGATGCTGATTGAGATTATCATTGGCGGATCTTTCCCGAACGAAGGCCCTGCCAGGCAGTGACCATCTGTGATGAGACATGGAAAGGCGGACTTAAAGTGATTGTAGTAATGCGGTTAAAACGTATGAATGAGACTATGAAGAATGATGCCGATATTGTTACCGACCGTTCTCAAGCGACGCGTATAAGTGCCATAACAACGTTGAAGGCACTAAGGAAAGCTACCAGAACATAATTCATTTTGGCCCATTGATGAAGCTACTCAAGCTGCCGAGTTGAGAAGGACACATTGAGGGATGTTGAAAGTGACTTCCAGAACCTTTCGCTCCCCATTTTCGGAGATCAGGAAGTTGCAACCATACCCAAACCTCGCAACGCAAAACATGGGTAGCTAACACCAGCAGGTTGCTGTTTCCAATTCAGGGGAATATGGGTTGGACACTACTGCATCATGGAGCAACTTATGTACAAGAGAAACAAGCGTCCATCACTCTGCTGTTCCAAGACGGCGGGGAGTCTCTACTGGAACTTGGTTCCAGTCAAACGTTTGGTCCGAAATCTTCACCCAATATTGAAACTAACGTGACCACGTACATCCTACAACAACTAAACTCTCTAGGTGTAGTGTCTGCCCAGAAACACATGTTGCTAGCCAGTCACCAGCTAATCCCTTTTCGAGCATATGTGAAAGCTATATCCTCTTCAGTCTGTCAATTTGTAACACTACTATCCCAAGGTACGAAGAGTTTTTCGATCATAAAAGTGTACCTGTGTCATATACACGCTTGAAGCTGGATGTCTAGGTCCAGCAACGGTAACTTATAATTACAATATAGAATGTTAAGTGGCTGGTTATTCAGCCGAGCGTTCTGACCAACCAAGGCCCAACTCTTGGATGAAGATATGGGCTGCCTTCTCCCCGATCACCAAAGCCGTATTCATGGTATTCGCGCAAACGCTTTCCGGTACGCTGCTCAAGTCGGCAACTTTCAGCCCATGCTCGTCATGTGCCCCTAGGTTCTCATCTACTACGCCCAGCTGCTCCTTCTGCGCCATATTGCACGTACCGATCCCGTGCCAGCATGTCGCAATGTTGTGGCGGATCCAATCCTCGATGGCAGCATCATCTTCGGGAGCGTACTCTAGGCTTTTCAGGCACTCGGTGCCAGCGGCGTCCCGTCCTCGCCCGTCTCGAGAACATAGGGCGCCTTGGATCCAGGTGGGAAAATGGGGTGCCGGTAAGACACCTCGCCTCCGTGGATCGTTATCCTCCGGACGACCTCGCGCTGTTTCTTGTATGCCCAGATCTGGGCTTTCATGTCAAAGTCGTGCTTGTCATTAAGATAACCAGTCCTGAAGTTAAGAGGATTATCGAGATCTCGTCCAGTAATATGCTCCATCCGCCAACGATAGCAGTATATGAAAGGAGGTACTTATAGATGGTATTAATTTAACTTACCTCGTGGCCACGGGAATATGGATACGCCGTATAAGCGCCAACGGAAAAGTATTAACCAAGAGGAACACGATTACAATCACCAAAGAAACTATAGCCAGTGTTAACACGAAATGTAGCTAACCATATTTCGGCCTACAAGTGACCTACCCTGCGCCAAAAACTATTGAGATTAAGGGCTTTCCGGAAGCACCTTCGAAGTCTCTATCCCAAACTTCTCTAAATAAAAGCCCCAACTCGCTAAGTTCAGTTGATATTGGTCGAATCTTGGATGATGCGTCGATTTTATTCCAACCCAGTATCTTCTCCTTGCTCGTTAGGAGCGTAAAAATGCTTACCTGGCCGGTATGAATACCATCGGTGGTAGCCTCCGGAGAAGATTGGCCTTGTACACGTATAGGCTTAGATTGTGATCCTGGTAGCCACGGCCAACGCCGGGCCAATTGGCAACCAGCGGGGCACCGGCCTGCTTGAGAATTTCGGGGCTTCCGACTCCAGATCGTTCCAGAATAGGGGGCGTGCCAAGTGAGCCGCACGGGAGGACTACCAGCTTCCTGGATCTTACTATCCTCTTACCAGTGCCGTCGACGGGGTTTGACTGCATGGCGGGGTTGGGCCGGAACTCAACCCCTGACGCTCTTCGACTCCCGTCAAAAATCACCCTTACTACCTGTGACTCGACTAATACCTGCAGGTTCGGATGTCTACCGTCTTGCAGCCTGGGGTGCAAATACGTATGCGCGATGTCTTGCCTTTACCCCTGGGGACATACGTATTTCAGTATACGTGCCACCCCGATTGATCGGAGGTCTTGCAGATCCTCAACTTCGTGATATCCGACCTCTCTCAAGGCAGTGATGAAGTCATTCTCCGCTTCCACTGAGCGGAATGGTCCACCCGACACTTGGATTGGTCCATCGTACCCATGGTATTCTTCCTTACCGAGACCGTCATAAGTCTCAAAATACGAAATCCGTGGTTAGTCACGCAATATGCCACGGAAAGCCTCCTTTGCCCGCGGCAAGGTTACCTTCCTCAAATACGGCCATAGATCATCAGCCGTCCAACCTCTCGTATTCCACGAGTCGTAATCACACCGCTGTCCTCGCATGTACATCATCTGGCTGACTGACAACCCACCGCCTAGAGTGTCGTCAACTTCAACGAGAGATTCGCGGTCGGCGAGCTGCTCCTCCTTGACGGCCCTGTGGAAGAATACTCTTGGGTCTTCAGGAGCATAGTTGCCCTGCCAGAGGACTGGATGGATGACGCTGGGCACATTGTAATTATCACTGCCCTCTCGACGACCAGAATAGACAGCTTTGGATCCGCGTCCGCGGGTCTCGACGCGATAATGCAGCCGGCTGTGCCGCCTGAATGTTCGTCTGCGGTTAGCAAGGAGTCACCCCCGCATCTTCATCATCTTCCATACAGGCGTCCCTAAAGGGACGAGCTGCTGCGACGTACCTCCGACAACGATCACATCCACCCCCTGAAGATCTGACGGGAGAGTCGTATGAATGCCCATCTTGGTCTTAAGTGCGCGGGTTGAATAGTGAATAATGAGGAACTTGCAGTGTCGTAGTTTTGTAGTCCTCAAAGTCTACAAGCTAGGAAGACGGATCGATTGCACGTAAAGCTCCTGCGGGTAGGAATGGCTGTCGTTTCCTTGTTACGCCACTGGACATGGATATTCAGCCTACCAGGCTGCTGAAAAGTCGCGAAATTGATCTACAAGTATTGACATCGGGCTCCGCGAACCCGCATCTCTAAGTACCCCTCTCTATCAAGAACTTTGGCCACTCTTGGGTTGCCCGTATTACCAATCATATGGATATATCGGTCGATAGCAGGAAGCAAGGCAACGAGGGGTTGTGTATCAAACCCATCTCCTATCCATTCAATGCCAATCCAATAGTTCATTCATCGTGTTGCTCTTGGGCAATTTCCGGCCTGTCACTTAGTTATATCTACAAACTCGATAGATGATTCGTTTCGCGAATCAATTGATGGCATGTGCGTACAGCAACATAGCGACGAGGGCCACCGAGCACTCTGGCATAGGAGTCTTGCAAATCAAGTGGTTGACACAAATTCGCGGTGTTACAAATGAACTAAAGAACTTCACAGGCGATTCTGAATCGAAACCCAAGCATATAAAAAGGAAGAAATGCTATTTACATAAAAGAAACAATTAAACAGGCTGGAACTTCCCGTACATGCCTATCCGTCGAAACCAATAAGTTATTGTCCAAGGAGTCGTTGGACGGTTATTTGAAAGTGCGTGGCATATGTAGTCGCAGTCTTTATCATCAAGACAGAAGTAGTATGCGAAGATCGAGTTCAAGGTGGAGAATAGAAGAGCCATATGTCCAAGGTCCTTCTGTCGGTACATTCTACCGCGAAACTGTAGGCGCCAGCTTGTCTTGAGGCAACATGCTATATTCAGGGGTATTCTCTGCAATATATATGGTAAGGCACGCACGGACCTACTGAGGTTAGAAAAGTAGGTATTCCACGTGCGGTAGGTGCGAAAATAAGAAGCATCACCAATGGATCATCGATCGGTCTTTGAATAAGTTCTAATATAGGTACTGGATAGGTAAAAGAAAGGCTAAGCTAGGTTTTAATATCAATGGTTCAAAATTGCTTCGCTACCTAAGCTTCGAACGGCAAAATCTACGCAATGGAAGTCCGGACGTAAGTCGCCCGAAGGGAAAAGGAGGAGGGGAGGAAAACGGGGTAGTAGTGACATCACTCTAAGATAACATACAAGTATTCCGAGACCTGATCCTCTAACACTCAGAGCCAGCATCAGTGGAGTCACAGTCTGGGTGTGAAGCCATACACCGCCAAGCTGGAAAAGTGACCTGAGCTGGCATTACCGGAAGGAAAAGGGGGCTAGAGCACGACCACAACAAAAGAGAGGTTACAGGGCGTAACGCATTAAGCGCCTCATTAACAGAAAGACGGATGCTTAAACATATAGATATTAGCTCAGACGCTCCTCTTGCTTGTTTTATTAACCTTTCAAATCTTCTCCCAGGTTACACTTCAGACTTCGCATGGTGCTGTGGATGAGAAATGCGTTCATTGTTCAGGTAGTATCGAAATTACAGATGCTAAGCCACGTGATAAATCTATTTAACTACTTTATTTAACCATGCCTCCATCTTTCTACACACAGGGCTTGCTTAACAACCTACCTTTCCACACATCTTCAGTCACGCTACGGCATCCTATTGGCAAGTTTCCTCTTTCCTCTCCACCAATTGATACTGTCTTCAACCACAACGCCGTCCAACAGAAGCATCATCGACCCCAAGTAGATGGAGAATCTCAACATCTTCCCAACAAAAATTATCAGCAAAGTCATGGAGCATATAGCTGTGGAAGACGCCACAAAGATGATGTCTTTAGACAAATTCAGATACGCGGCCATCATCGGCCTCAAATCGATTATCATACCCACTCTTTTTGGCGTGACCAAGCATCCTGGAGTTATCACCTCGGATGATCCCTGGCACCACAGTAACGCCTGGGAAGTCTGGGGCAACGAGCGGCTCCACGATTATCAGGATATTGACATGTTCAAGCCCCTGACCAAGTCCATCTCATAATCAAGACCTGGCTGTTTTGACGATATTGGACATGCCATGACGGCCGGAAAAGGCTACCGCTGTGTTGGGCGCAAGCGGGTTTACCATGTGGACAGATGTTGCGACGGGCAAGCCGCGCTGCGAGAAGTGTACCGTCTGGAGGTTCTCACTGGAGGATTACAATGATGACGGTGATTCGACGGGCATCAATTAGCCTATGGCCAAAAGCCAGGAGTGCGTCTTCATCAATTTGAATGCGGTCAAAGGTTACAACAACCGCCGAGGCTCGGGCCAGGAAGCAACGGGCCAGAAGGTAGCGGATGTTCCCTTCATCAAGTAAGTCTACCACCAATCAAAATCCTATCCCCTCCCACCCTTACCATTTCATATTCTCAAACCCACCCCCC
>QJNX01000332.1:0-64906 GCA_004155925.1 Monosporascus sp. MG133
GCGCAGGTTTTCCGTTTTTAAGATCGCTTCCACTACGTAAGAGGAGGCTTGCTGGCCGAACCGCGTGGATCGTACGGGTGTGTGTGTGTGTGTGTGTGTGTGTGCGTGCGCGTGGTTGAACGAAAAGGATCCGGTTTGATAAGACGAAGACGGCCGAGCGATTTTTACGTCGTCCGTCTGCCCCCATCTACCTGCCTCGTGGGTGTTGGGCGTTGGTGTTGGGGGGTTGTGGGTGAGCGTGCTGGTGGGCGGGCTTGTCGTTATGTACTGTGGGTGGATGCAGGAGGGAGGGCGCTTGGGAAGGCAAGGGCAATGGGGGGAATAAAAGGGGAAGAACCTAATCAAGCAATGGAAGTAGGCGGTAGATACTTACTTATACAGCATACGCTTGGCGACAGAGGCAACATACACACAGAGAGTAGAGCTTCAATGGTTAAAGCTAACCACACATGTCGCCACAATGGATGCTATCATAGGACATACGTGTGCGTCTCTACGTCTCTACGTCTCTACGCGCATATGTGAGCTTTCAATTCCAGCCAGCCCCAGCTTAAAATCCTCGAACCTTATTCCGATTCCGGTCCCGGTTTTCTGTTCTCGAAATCCCGTAATCCCAATCCCGATCCCAACCCCACGTCGCCTTCGCTACTGACGCGTCGGGCTACGTTATCCTACTTCTGCATCTTCGCGTACAGGTTCTCGGCCGACGTGATGCAGTGCATGTTGGCGCCGAGCTTGTTCATCGTCTCGAGCCACTCCTCGTACCCGTCCGAGTCGAAGACGATTCCCCCTCCTATATCGTGCACAGGTTAGTTATTTAGGGGGGTTCCATGTTTCTTCGTTGTCACATCGCACGGTGACATCCAGCTCTGTATTTGTCCGTCGAATAAAGTAGTAGCATTTCTCACACCAGACAACGCAACGCGACGTAACGCCACACACG
Source organism: Monosporascus sp. MG133 (assembly GCA_004155925.1). Classification (NCBI taxonomy): domain Eukaryota; kingdom Fungi; phylum Ascomycota; class Sordariomycetes; order Xylariales; genus Monosporascus; species Monosporascus sp. MG133. Next base: position 944 of record QJNX01000332.1, read on the forward strand.
TGACATAAGCCGGAGACGGAAAACCATAATACACAGATGACGAGAGGAACATAGATAGACATAAAGGAAAGGCAGGGAAGAAAGAAGAGAAAACACTCACCAGCCTGCAAGTAAGCAACGCCGTCCTTCACCATCATAGTCCGCAGCGCGATGCACGTGTCCATGGCGCCCTGGGCCTCCCTGCCGGTCTCGGGGTCGACAGAGCCGTAGCCGAAGTAGCCGACGGCGCCGGCGTAGACGCCGCGCTTCTCGCGCTCGAGCTCGGCGATGAGCTCCATGGCGCGGACCTTGGGGGCGCCCGACACGGTCCCCGCGGGGAAGATGGACCGGAAGGCATCGAAGCGGGTCAGGCCGGGCCGCAGCACGCCCGAAACCTGGCTCACGAGGTGCTGCACGTGGCTGAAGCGCTCGACCACCATGAGGCGGTCGACGCGCGTCGTCAGCGGGTCGCACACGCGGTTGACGTCGTTGCGCGCGAGGTCCACGAGCATCACGTGCTCGGCGCGGTCCTTGAGCGACCGGCGCAGCTCGTCGGCGAGCCGCTCGTCGTCGGCCGGCGTGCGCCCGCGCTTGACGGTGCCGGCGATGGGGTGCGTGATGATGCGCCCGGCCTCCTCCTTGACCAGGAGCTCCGGTGACGCGCCCACGATCTGGAAGCCGCCGTCCGAGGACCCGCCGCAGTCGATGTAGAACAGGTAGGGCGACGGGTTGACGGTGCGCAGGTGGCGGTAGATGTTGAAGGGGTGCAGGGAGGTGGGGCGGGCGAAGCGCTGCGACGGCACGGCCTGGATGATGTCGCCGACCACGATGTGCTTCTTGAGCTCGACGACGTGGCCCTCGTAGCCTTCGCGCCCGATGTTGGACGTGTACTCCTGGCCGAGCTTGATGGGCTGCTGGTCCGGCAGCGGAATCTCGGGCGCATTGAGGACGTCGATGAGCTCGGCGATGGTAGCCGTGGCCCTGGCGTACTCGTCGGCGAGGGCCGTGCTGTTGACGTCGGCGGTGGCAGCGTCGAAACTCTCCGGTATCCGCAGGTAAGTGATGACCTTGATGACGCCGTAGAAGCGGTCGAAGGCGACGATGGTGTCGAACAGCATGAAGAGCGATTCGGGGATCTTGAGAACATCCTTCATGGGCCTCGCCGTCTTGGGCTCGAAGTAGCGCACGCAGTCGTATCCGACGTATCCTATAGCGCCTCCGGTGAGCGGCGGGAGCTTCAGATCGGGCACCTCGGCGACGGTGTACTGCGACAGCTCGGCCTCGAGGGCGGGCAGGGGATCCACGGCGTCGCCATGGCCCTCGCCCGTCTTCAGGATCTTGCGCGGGCCCGCTCCGATGAAGCTATACCGGCCGACCTGCTCTGTGGCGGCGCTCTCGTACAGGAAGGAGAAGTCGGATTTGGAATGCGCCGAGACTTTTAAGTATGCGGCCGAGGGCGTGATGAGGTCTGCTGATATCTGTCCATATAATGGGACTAGGTTTGGTCTCCTGGCTCTTCCGGTCTGGGGTTTCGAGAGAAGCTCCTTGATTGTGTCTAAGGACGGCTGGATAACGTGCTGGGCGAGGCAATTAGAAGGTAGCTCTCTCTCTCTCTCCCTCTCTCTCGGTATAGATCAATGGGGAAGGGTTGTCTTACTGCCTGATTCATGTTGGGATTTGCCTGTCTGTGTGTCTATATATTCCACGCTTAGGCTAGACTATAAGGTCATATCACGCATCGTCTGTTACTTGATACTGTTTTCCAATGGGCGTTGTTCCTCGTTGACTCATTTAATACTGGCCATTTATCATAGATACATAAGGTAAGTACTTCGCGATAAGTACACGTACATATTATGTCGTGAGTGCATAGCTTCCGGACACAAATTGGGAAGCTGTGACACTGATGAATCGCCTGAGTCGGAGGGACAGGAGGGGCAGAAGGCGCTGTTTACTGTAGCGCGGGGTATTCTTATCGATAAGATGCGCAACTTTTGATCACTTAAGTTAGGTACTTACATACTGTACTGTACTAATAGCTCTACGCCAGAGACGCCCAGACGTCGTTTCGTAGACTTCCCTTCCGCAATTCGAGTCTTTTCACATATATCCCGTATATCGTGATCCATACTCGTCAGTTACTCCCCTCTGCCCCCTCGGAAGTGTCCCATTTTTATCCACCAACCGACGCAACCAGCTACCTCTTCTTCAACTTTCAATCGCGAGCGCCTTGACGCCGACGAGCCTGGCCTCCTTGCCCATGCCCTCCGAGGCCACGAGCCAGTACTCGACACGCACGCCGGCCCTAGGCACGCGGTAGACGCGCACGTCGGCGCCCTTGGTCGCCTTGCGCACGGCGTCCAGAAGCCCGGCGTACTGGCCCCGCGGGTCCCAGTCGGCGGGGTCCTGGATCTCTATGTCCGCGTTCGGGGGGTCGGGGTGTTGGATCAGGGAGGCGAATTCCTCTATTTATGGGGGCCCGGCGTTGTCAGCTTTTCTTTCTTTCTTTCTTTCTAGTTTCCTAGTTTTCTTTTGGCGGGGTTGTGAGAAGACGAGGAGGAGCAGGAGCGGAAGTAAATTTTAGAGGAAGGATGAATAGCGTGTGCAGCTTGCTTTTGCGTTGGGACGTAACGGAACGTAACGAGATATAATACGATTGTATGAATAGACAAGTAGACAGTCAAAAAGGTAAGCCAGAACACAAGCAAACAGGGATGCAAGGCCCGCCCAGCCTCGGCAGCCTGTAACCCGCGAACCGTCAAACCCGCAAGGCAAGAAAGTAGACAGACACATACCTTCATCAGGCAGCCCCTTGCCGCCCTCATCCCAGGCCAGACAGACGGGCACGAACGGCTCGTCGGCGTCGCTCACGTAGAAGACGTCCCTCGTAGCCTCGACGATCTCGGGCGGTATCCGCGCGCCCACGTCCGTCGCCTTCAGTTCTCCACCCTCCGATCCCCCCCGAGTGGTCGCCGTCACCCCCTCGTTCGGGTCCCGGTTCGCCTTGTCCAGGAACGCCATGTAGTCGTCGTCGGACGCCATCTTCGCCCCCGTGAGAGAGGTCGCGAACAGGCTACGAATAATAATAGGGAGGAAAGATGGTCTCGTCGTAGTCGTGCGGCTTATAGAAGAAGACGGCGGTGTTCGCGGATTGGGACAACCTCCGGACGGGAGGGAGTAGTAATAGTAGTAGTAGTAGTAGCGGTGGTGATGGTGATGGTGATGGTGATGGTGCGATGGAGCTGTCGCCGCCGCAGTTGGGTGCAATAGCTCGAACGCGCCTCCGCTCTTGGCTCCTAATGCCCGAAGCCCTGCTGCTGCTGCTCCGCCGTCGCGGTCCGACAAGGCGGGACAAAGGTAGCGAGGTGACGACGATACAGAAGATATGCTCCGATGATGGAGTCTGTACGTGCGGCGGAACACTGAATAACAGCAAGAAGAACGACAAGAAAATGGCGACTGCTGGACCATGGATTGACTGATTGATTGATTGATTGAATGGCCAGCAACGAGCACCCCCCCTGATTATCAGTTACGCGTAGATTGTCCCGGTGTCAATCTTCAGGGTGCGATTTGGAGAGACGAAAAAAAGGGTTTATCGGCCAGGAAAGGGGACTGACTGAGTGAGTGATTGGTTACATCATAGCTGAGCATTTGTGCTCAGATCTCGGCGCGCCAAAATCGTTCGGTTCGGTCCGGCTGGCCTTGGCCGCCTGACAAGCAACACCTGGTGGCCTACTATTTATTAGATAGACTTTAAGGAAACTCGGTGGTGGAAACTTGTTGAAAGACGGCAACACGCGGTACGCTGCATTCATATAAAACTGTAAATTCTAGAGTGACTCTGCTATATGTCGGAAGTTCCGCCTACTATATTATTCCCATCGTATCGTATCGTAAAGGCTACAGAGGTCCGTTCATTGGCACAGCCATACGAAGTACTCCCCATCCCATTGAACTAAATTATGCTGGTAATACTTCAAAGCCGAGTCGCGCAGTGTAGGAAAATGTCCTCGAATAGGCTTACACTCGCTGGCTCGACGTCCTAATAGCCATACAGAAACTGGAAACACTAGCACACATCACATTCATAGGAGAGCAACCATCACGTTGTTGGGGAATCTTAAGACTTTTTGTTTTATTCATTCATGCAACGTCTCATTAGTTGCGACTCGAATGCCAAATCCTTTCATGGAGATGATGCCCCTCGCAATCAATCACCCGAAGAGAACCCTTAAACACCGATGCAAAGACCAGATACAAAGAAACGCAGAGCTCAGCATCGTTTAAGAGGACTGAACCAGGTCCTTCTTGAGCGTGCCCTGGAATTGCTTCTTCTCGGCAGGGGTCTGGAAGGCACCGTGGCCGAACTCCGAAGAGGTATCGATCCACTTGAGCTGGACCTTCTCCAGAGCCTTTCTTGAGGTGTGCGTGAACAGCGACTTGCGCAGAGTCACAATTCGCTTCTTGACACCAGGAATGGAACCCTTGACCATGACGAAGTCGTTCTTGACCTCACCATATCGGACGAAGCCACCCAGGCTAAGACGACGCGTTAGTAAAAAGTGTCTGGTACCTGATTGGTTCTCAGCGGACGTGACTCACGGAGTAATGGTCTTCTTGGTAATATCCTGATCCGTGGCAGCGTTGGCCTCGTTGTCACCCTTGCCAATGCGGTAAATCTTGTGGTTGACCGAGGTACGGTGGTGGTAACCCATCTGACCGGCACGAGCAACAGTCCACTGGACGTGGGAAGGATGCCAGGCACCGATACAGGCGACCTTACGGAGACCCTTGTGCGTCTTCCGCGGCAGCTTCTTGGTACCCCAACGGGCAGTGACACCGTTGAAGCCGTGGCCCTTGGTGACACCGATGACGTCGATCATCTCGTCCTGCTCGAAGATGGAGTCGATCTCGACGGGCTTCTCGAAGAGGCCGTGGCCGAAAGCGACCTTGTCGGCAACGGAACCACCGTTGATCTGGATCTCCATAAGGTGGGCCTTCTTCTGCTTGAGGGGCGTCTTGCGGATCTGGGTGTGGGCCAGGACACGGACGACGGTGCAGTATTTCTTGATGCGCTCGAGCTCGCGGGTGATGGAGGCACCGTTGTTCTCCGAGTGCTTCTTGGCGTACTTGGTGAAGGCCTTCTTCTTGCTCTTGTACCAGTTCTTGTAGAATCGGCGCTTGACTTCGTCGCTCAGATGCTCAGCCCAGACGGTAGTGAGCGATCGCAGACCGCGAGGAGTCTCGATGTAGCCCACAAGACCAACAACGATCAACTATTAAAGCTGTTAGCCATAGGCACATTAGCCAAGCGGGCTGCGTTGTTCGTACAGGTGGGGTATCAATGATCGTGACGGCCTCGACGACCTCCTTCTTGTGGGATTTCGCACCGGGTCGGTCGAGGTCACGGACGATCGTGGTCATACCAGCCTTGTAGCCCATAGAGGCAGTAAGATGGACGGGCTTCTTAGGGTCATCCTTGGGGAAGCTGTCGAGAAGGAACATCCAATTAGCACCCGAGCTTTGAGTAGAAGAAGCAGTTCCAACAACAATTGGAAGCTTCCCGACGTGCACCAAATATCGTAGCGGAGCGGAGCAGGGCAGGGCCGGGACTGGGGGAATATTCGACTTACGACTTAACCTTTCCTCGATGACGGGCAGCACGCTTTCTAGGCAGGAAAGCCAGAGAACCGTGGCGGGGAGCCTCGAACTTACGGTGCGACATCTTTGATTGATCCTTTACGTGAAGAAGGAAACCAAAGGTGTGTCGTTGGGGCGGAATGAGGAAATTGAAGATCTTCAGAAGTATTCGCAAAAAAAGTTTCCTTTTGGTTGGAGTAAAGGGCTCTCGTGCGATAAAACACACTCTGCGCTGGACTGTGCGCTGAGCCGAGAAATCCCCGCTGGCATAAAAAAGTGCTTCACTAAGCGAACATTACGGAGCAATTGTGGGAAGCTGACAGGAACCACCCCCCTCAGCAAACCCTAAGATGCTGAGTCACGTGAGAGGCGGCATATCCTTCTTGTGTTTCGTCCCGGACCTGCCAGTTGTGGGCAAGTGGTAAGCAGCTCCAAACACTTCCGCAGTAGAGCCAAAGACGCGAGCAATTGTAAATGGTTCAAAAGAACAGCAGCCCATAAGGTCTCAAACAAACTGACCCTCACGGCAACATCAAGAATACAGTGCAATGCAACGAGTACCGCACCATGTTGATTATGTATCTTCATGCAATAGGTTTGTCATCTAACATACGTTGAAGTAAACACTTAAATAGTGGCTAATAGACTCCTTCGATCTCCCAACCTGGACAATGGCTGCGAACGGAATAAGACCCCTCTCCAGACATTCACCCAAAAACATACAGCGTAAGGGGAAGGCATGGATTCGAGTCGACCTCGCTTTCTAAGCAGCGCTCTCGGTCTTTGGAGTCGGGCCGATTAACCCGTTCATTCCCCCAGCACTTGTTGGTGTTGAGGTTTTTAACTCCGCTGCTGAGGCTGGCCCGGGTCCTGATGCCGGACCACCGCTGACCTTCTTCTCTTCCTCTCCACTATCATCGTAATCTTCATCTACATCCATCTTCCTCGCAGCCCGCTCGGGCTCATTCACCTGCGGAGGCGCGGCCGGCGCCGGCGGATGGTCTATCCTCGGCCGTTCTTCCTGAGGGTATTCTTTCGGGGCAGGGGTAGGTGGGAGCCTTTCATGGAGCGCACCTTGCAAAGACGACGGGCCCTGTTGCATTGGAGGTAGATGATTCGGCATAGCATGTGCCGGCGGGTGGTGGGCGGCTTCCGACGGATGGTAACCATCATTAGCGTGTCGCTGCTCATCAACACGACGCATTTCTTCCACACGCCTCTGCTCTTCAGCATGGCGCTGCTCGTCGAGACGGCGCTGTTCTTCGAACCGATGCGCATCGGGAGAGCGACGGTAAGGATCCCGCAGTGGCGTCGACGGACGTCGGTGCCGCACATCCTCCATACGCGCTCGGTTCTCCTCATTCGCCGGCTTCTTGATGGCCGGCTCATCCTCCCATTCACGCATCCTCTTGGATGCTACAGAGGGGGGACGGTCATGTTCACGGTGGAAGTCGGGGACTAACGGCCCTTTTGGGGGTTGAGGGACACCGGGCTCGACGCTGCTGGGCATCCCAGACTCCTGGACGTGGCCGTATGCCGGCTGATGTTGAGGGTAGGCCGACTTGGGCGACGGCATGCGGTTGTCATGCAAAGGCCGCGGCTCTGAGCGAGGGGAACCCGGTCGATAAGACATCAAGGCATGGGGCGCGGGACCACCGTTAGGCGGGCCGTTCCCAGGTTGAAGCTGTTGTGATGAAGGTGCAGGTGTGTAGTTTGGGTTATTAACCCTGGCGGGCACTTGGCCTGGCGGCGGAGCCTGCTGGGACGGTCCCGGTGGAGGAGGGCCGTACTGGGGTGGACCGGGGGACGGGCCCCTTCGGATAGGACCCGGGCCTTGACGACCTCCATCGCCCCCGTAAGGTCTCATTTCCTGGCGGGGACTCGGCTGTCGAGGTAGCGGAGGCGCAGGTCCACGAAGGGGTTCCCGCTGCTGGTCATACGGATTGGGCGGCTGAGGGTTAATCTCATTAAGCCGATGGCCGCCCCAGCCGTTGGCCGCAGCAGGACCAGGAGGGGGCCCCCGAGGAGCAGACCCCGCTTGTTGCACGGGTCCTGAGCCGTGCCAGGTAGGAGGTGGTGGGCCCTGGGCTTGGTAGGACTGGGGATGAACGTCAGTCGGGACGGCCTGTGGCAGGTTCCCGCCCGTCTGACCGCCCCGCAAGAGCTGCAGCCTTGCTTTGATATGTGGGTTGGCCGGGTCTAATTCAGCAGCCCTCTGGTATGCGTCAAGGGCATCCGAGATCTGGTTATTGCACGATTCATACTACGAAATGGTCAATTAGTGTCGAAGGACATCGAGTTGAAATCTCAGACAAACTTACCAGCGTGCCCAAATCATACCAGACTTCCGAGATGTATGGATTCAGGCGTATCGCACGGGAATATGCATCCAATGCATCGCGGTATTGGTTAATTTGGTAATACAGTACACCAATCGAGCACCAGAATGTAGGATTCCGTCCGTCGCGATACACTGCTTGTTGGTAGGCCTCGTAGGCCTTGGGATACTTCTGTTGAGACATGTAGCATCGACCAAGCAGGTACCAGCTCTGGGCATCGCTGCCATCTGCCATGCGTAAGTAGGGCGTCAGGATGCTGTCTATATACTCAAGACTTACCGGCCGTAACAGATTTCTCGAGGTATTCAATAGCCCGTTCTTGGCTTTGGAAGCTGCTACTCTGCTGATGGTGAAGCCAGCCAAGTTGCTGCAACACCTTGGCATGGTTGGGGTCACGTTCAAGCACCCTCCCGTAGGCAGCCTTTGCATTATCATACTATACAATATGTTAGTATGCAGTCAAAACCGAGTCAGTAATGTTCACCTACGTCTTTCTGCTGCTCGTGGACATGACCGATTTGGAACCAGATGTCTTCTTCAGTTAGAGGCGGTGGGGGCGAGTTGACGATGTACTTGAAGCACTACGACGGGTTAGCTGCGTCTCCAACGAACGCGCATCACAAGAGAAATACCTCTAAACTCTGCTGGTATTTCTGTTGTTGTTTGTATATTATACCCAGTCGGAAGTATATCTCATTAGCCTTTTCGAATTCAGGCTGCATCTGCATCACTTGCGAGAATGCTTCCTCAGCATGCTCGAGCGATCCGTATCTATCGTACAATATACCGATACCGTACCACAGTTTTGGCTCCTGTTTGCTTGTTAGCTACTATAAGGCAAGCTAGAAACGACCACGGTACCTTCGGGTTCGGCAGATTGACGAGCGCAGACTGATACGCAGCATATGCGTTTTGTAGTTCATCCATCATGAGATAGCAATGGCCTGCGCAAGGGCTGTCAGTTACTTGCCGCACATGTCTCATGTTATCGAACCTACCGAGACTACCCCAGACATCGCCATTGCTGCTATCCAGCTTGATGATAGCATTGAGATAGTCTACCGCCTTATGAAACTCTTCACGCGTCCGAAGGATCAAGCTGATGGCGGTCATTGCTGGGATCGACTGTGGGTTTGCGTGAAGCGCACGCTCGTACGCGGCCATCGCATCGTCCAGGTTTCCGAGTAGTTCAGAGAAGCTGCCTGCGAAGGTCATCAACACGCGGATCCAATGCAATTATGTTGTTGACTACCCTACTTACCAATCTGCATCCAAACACCTTCATTAATAGCCATGATGTGACGAGACGGTGTCCATTGGCTAGCCTGGCCAGGAGGGCCAGGCGGAGGAGGCGCTTGCGGCCCATGATGCTGCATTTGCATCGCCATCTGGGGCGACGGATGGTGGTTGGCCATATACACGTGGGCAGCTATCTATCCGATATAAGGTCCGGTTGTAAACCGTCTGGATATGTTGCCGGAAACGCCTTACGTACTTCGTCGCAGGGCCTAAACTGCCAATATGGGCGAAGATCGGATCGAAGTCCCTCGGCGACGGAAACACACAGTTGACCAAGCCGCACCGACAAGTCGCAAGTGCCCTTGAACCCAGATAACCCCACCTATTACCCAATGCCTTGACAATGCAGCCAAGTATCGGGCTCTCAAGTTACGCGCCCTTTTGTCGCAGACTTTACTTCGTCGCAGTTGTGGGGAAGCAGGTAGCTACTCAATAATAGAAAACGTACATATGCAGCTTCGGGCAGGGAAGAAAACCGACAGGCCCAATTAAAAAAAAAGACAAATATATCAGCGCAAGATCGGACGGTAGCGTTATAAAAGTAAGTGGCTCAAAAAATTGTGGTGATGGCTTGGAGGTCTGAGGGCCGCGACCCAACAGGAGACGAGGACCTTAGAAGAGGTACTTAACACGAGAGGTTGGCCGATATTGCTCTGACGTACGAATACAAGCCAAGACCTCTTCGATGTTTGAGATAGTTAGCTCGAGATGGGATGGATTGTTGCCGAGTTGAGGCTCAAGAGTGCACATGACAAGATCCGGAGAAGGGGGAAGAGAGGAGAAGAGAGGGTGAGATGGGGGATGTGCGAACAGATAAGAGGCACGACGGGAAAGAGGGATCCTTTGGGAAGAAGGGGCGAAGACATTCCCTCACAACCTCCAAACTACCCTTACCCAGGGACCTAGCAGAGTCAGAAGGCGCGAGTTACTTTGTGGAGAACGACCAGAGTTCCCTAGACCGATGAACCTGAAGCGAGATGTAGACGGATGTACCCAACCCGTAACAGACTTCAGAGATGCAGGGTGGGGCCGCCCTTGGTGGAGACTTGCTTGCCGTACGGAAACATGCTTCTCTCCTGGCTCTGAAATGTGGGCCGGCCTGCTTTTAAATTTGTGCCTGTGCCCAGCCTGCGCTAACTCGCTAACCACCACCACCGCCCAGAAAACCAACCGGTCTTGACAGTCTTGCCCAGCCTCATCCAACTCCCCTCTAGGTCTAAAACGTTGGTACCTAACCCACGTAAGACGAGTAAGAAGGAGCAGGCAGCTAAATATGACAGCACGCCAACCCCGAAAGAAGAAAAGTCCGTCATCATACATAGGTAACATTCCGGAGAATAGAGATCTGGCAGCTCGATTTGGTACTAGTGTACGTAATGTATAATGCGAGCTCAGTAAATCATAGCTGGTTGTTTTTCCTTGTTGCAGTATAATGCTGATTGGCACAAGTCCATGGTCATCTAAAGAGCGCTTTGACACTATAGTAGTTAGCCTGTCTCTCACATGATACATAAAATAGCAGCTATCAGATTAAATGACAGGCGACGGGTGCATATCGATTATACACGTCAAGTTTGGGTTTTTCTCTTGCTTCGTCTCGACGGCATCCTAGTTGAAAAGGTGCTCTAACGTTAACTTCCCGCATTATACAGTCCCCGCCGTTTGATGCGGTTTGAGTTTAAAAAGGGGTGGAAGCCTTTTGCCTTGAGCTGGAACATGAACTTACAAACCGCCGAAACGCCAAAATACCCGATCCTGGAGGACGGAGGTGGCCATGTCTTATATACTCCAGAGGGTTGGCTGTTTGTGGACTGTGGCCGCGGTTGCCCGTAGTGGATTTTCTGTGTGTGAAGATAAAAACAACGGCGAGGTAGAGAGACATTCGGGAGGCTTTCTCAAACCCTCCAAGGCGGATTCCTGGAGTCAGCGCTACCTTAGCGATACCTTGCTGGACCTGCGACGGCCTTCGGCCAAGGTTCCGAAACAAGAAACCCAAATTCGGTTGCCCCCCATGGTCTTGGGCGGCTCGGAGGGATTCGCTCTCAAGAAACCTTGCGGGCTTGGCGGGCGTGCATGCCATCCTATCCCCCCAGAAAATATAAGAGCGGACTATTTGGTTAGGGAGCCGGCAGGGGTGCGTTGATGCGTGGGCCGTGGTCGCACTTAAGGTCAGGTCTTAGCGGCCGCCATGGTGTCGGCGTATTATTGGCACGTACGTAGTACCAAGTAGTAGCGTAGTAGTAATAGTTTGTCCGAGGCACAATTAATCCAGGATAATTATAGGGCGCTTCTTGGCCCGAGGCGCCACACACCATCATCTTCAACCCCATCTGGCCCCCAGCGCAGTCCCCCATCCAACCCTTTCCTTTTCCATCATCCCAGTTGCCAAGACCCAAGGGTGGGCAAAGAACGGGGCCCATCTGAAATTGTGGGACGCCTATCTCTGGATGCGATCGGGGATTTCCCTTTATATTATGTATTAGGTATCTTAGGTATTCCTGCGCATCCTCGCAGGCCTCAATGAAACCCTACATGACGCCGCTGGCGTACGGGGGTACATGCGTGAGATAGGTAGGTACCTGCCTGCATACGTATCGGACGGCGCCTCACCTTGGTACGACTCACCGAGATGTAACTCAGCTATTTACGTAGCTGCACATCCAGGATTGCCGGGCCATTCCGCAGCGTACTTGGATTGGTCCAGATCCCAGGGTTTCCTATTAAGTCTCGCACCGATACGTGTGACGTCCCATCCTAGCAGCCCCCGGTCGAACATTGATAAGTCGGTACATGGACATGGAAACATAGTTGGAAATAAGTTGCATAGAATTGAGTCAAGCACGGAACAAACCGAGAATTAGGTTATCAGGTACGGAAAAAGGTAATTGTTTATCAAGAGTGCATTCGCATTCTGCTATAGACGGAAATGGCGTTCAAAGTGGACAATCGGGAGGCGCGCAGTGTGAGATTCTACCTATAATCACCTACCATGTAGATACCGAAGTTATGGCTCCATCATCACTGAAGGATTGTTATGTAATGTTGCCCCAAGGCCGCATCGTGGTCGTGGGCCCCCCTCGCGTTGTGTAGACCGCGGTTTTCGGGTTTCAAAACTGGTCTGCGTTTATTTTGTAGATCTGAAGGGGGGTTAACGGGGACTCGGCAGGGATTGCGAAAAGAAGCTTATATAGAGGGAGAAGTCTGAGCATAGTAAGTGTCTACATATGTTAAAATCCAGGTAGGCACAGGAGGAATATGTTAGATATGTATGCTTTTTGTGTCAGCGATGCAAGTTGTTTTGAATTGATCGAGCCCCGGTGGCATCTTCTGTTGCGCTCCTCCTTCGCCGAGGACCTCATTGTGAGACTTATTTAATTTAAATCCGCCCCGAGCGCCCATTGCAGGAGGTCGCACGCATCGCTACACATATTCAGCTGGTTATTAATACAAGAATACCGGCAGAAAGGGGGTGGTCGTACAAGAGCCGAGAGGCTAATCTCGTCATGGCACTCCACCGAAGATCGAGCGACAGACGGGTGGTGCGGCGGGTAAGGGTATGGGAAACACGAGGTTTCGGGACTGAGGTGTGAGCTTCAGCTGGTTATTGGATATCGATAACAGCAGGTTATGGGTATGACATAAAAAAAGGGGACGAGAAAATAATTGGTGTGATAGGTTAGGTTCGGAGTGCGCGTCATTCCCCGTTGAGGTAGTGGGAACGGCTGCCGCTAATACCATTCCAGAAGAGCCCACGTGTCATGGGAGGGCATCCATGCTGTTCCTCTTTGGCATGATCTTATCCCTATCAGTAGCGTTCTCTGGTTACGATCATGAGTAGGGTCCCTTATTCGGCCTCAAAATTTCCTACATGTCCACCAAAGCGATGATTAGGACATTCGTTCGTAACCCCCCGTAATTCTGTATGCGACTGAAGTCAGCATGATCGGTATCTTCAAGACCGCCTAAAATAGTTCGCTAGGTCACCAGTAGCACGTCATCATACCATGGGCCTCGATCGTCGTACTGTAATCACCTTGCCAAACCTCTAGACTAGATAGACATGGGAATGGCATAGAAAATCGAGGCCTATATTCTACGCGACCTCTATGCGGGATGGCAATGCTTTTTATACATCAGAGACTTGTCTATCGTCAAAGCAATGCGACGAGTTACTTTGAGCCTTCGGTGCAGTACCCTTACATGGGAGTTGGGCCCGGGTTGGGAGATCGCCCGAGTTATATGTAGGCAATAAATGAACTCCCATGGAGAACTCGAGAGTATACGGGGAGACTGAGGCTTGGAGAGAGGTCCGACGTACCTTATTACCCCGTCATGTGATGTACGGGAGATGGAGGCTTTACCTTTATTAGCCCAACCCTTGCCGCGCCCAGCATGTACAATCTTTTTTAACCTGGACCCGATTGAGCAAGTAGCATACGACGGAGAGAACATCTGCTGCCGCTGGCTGCATCTCTTGCATATGTATGTGGGCGCCGATGTGATGCTATAATTCGCCCGAATCGATACGTAGAGCAGCAGCAGGTCGGTACCACAACACCGCCGTACCCATTCCAGAAGATACGTACAGATCCAAGCCCGCCCTTGCTGCTGCGGTGCGGGTGGAGCTCTGCCGCCGCCACCCCTTGGCAGGAAGAGAGCTCTCTTGGGCTGGCACCAACCCGCCAGCCCGCATGCTTGCATGGCGTGATGTAGGAGACCGCCCGCCGGCTGCCTTGTCCATGAGATTGGGTGGGTGCCAAGGGGCGCTTGCCATAAATTAAGGATGCAGTGGCACACACACACAACGCATATGCGCTCACACACACGCGCATATACACACACATCACACCCCCAGACATGGCAGCTCGGTATATCCATGTGTCGCTGCAACCGCCTCCGTCGCCGGTACGAAATTACGTACCTACTTGACATCCCGAGCCAAGTCCCAGTTGCTTATTCCGCAGAAAACGAGGAAGGGGACGTCAGCACACTTCCCTCGCCGCGGCAAAGTACCTCCGGGAGGAGAGACAAGCCACGAACTTCATAAAAGCTACGTACTGCTGCAACCGTCCACCTACGCATCCCACCAGCCATGCGATTTTTGATGAGCTGGCTGGATCTTCTCCGAAGGAGCGGGGGAAGAAGCTGGCGAATCAGTCACTTACAATTGCCGTTTTGGCTGCGGAGAATGTGTTAAGAATGATGACGATGGTGATTATGGTGATATCGCCCTTTGGAAGCTCTGGACACTTATGTATCCCCGTAAACCCCATAGTAGAGTGTAGGTGGGTATTATCGGTCAGGCCGTTAATTCACGGCTAACCGGGCGATCCCTTTTGACGATACCGCTTTGCGCCCGGCCGCTAGAGGTAGTACCCGCAAGTGTGATTGAAGGCCACCAAAGGCTCGCTAAGTCCGAACCTACGGTTAAAAATCCATTACCGAAGCTATATTCACGTATTATGAGTGCGCAGCGTTGTAGGCGGTAAAGCCCAAAGCAAGAATGAGGGTTGAGATAAACCGATAATCCCCTTTAGGCAGGCAGGCCGTAAATAAGTGCCGCCCGTAGCTTTGGGAATGGGATGCCGATGTTGAGAAGGGATGGGCACCCTCGAAACCGGCCGGACGAGGGAGGGTACGAGGGTTTGTCGTAGGTAGATCGAATTGTTTATTAGCTAGGCTAGGGGGAGAACATACTATGTAGACACTTATATATTAATAAAAGGCATGTCGCTCCCGGACGCTAGGTGACATCCATCTCACGGGCGACCCACAAGCTAGTCAGTCAAGCCGCAGAACGAACGGGCCAACCTGTCGTATATCTATCTCTCTTGCCCCCCTCCTCCGCCAATGCGGGGGAGTGGAAGTTGTGGTACTCAAGAAACTCGAACCGGACTTGTACGCGGGATGCGAAGCCGATCGGGGTGATACGCAGAAAACGTTGTGCAACATTGTGATTGATTAGGCATTATGATGAGACAATCTGTAAGTCATGTTCGAACTTTCCCGAAGGAGAACCTGCCCCTCCCGCTCGGTCTGACAGAGTGTCACCGCCGATACCCGAATTCTCTCTGATGTTAGCAGCCACACAGTGGCTGCTACATCAGCCATTCAGGAAACTCGAAGTCAGCTATTTTTGATTGCACGTACAAAAGCAGACACGGAACCCAAGAGGGGAATCCAACAGTACCTAGTACAAGTATAGCCTCCATCTGATGATATACCTCCCCGCCAAGAACTTGGTCAATAAACCAAGACGCCGTCGCTCAATGCTCAAGTCTATCAGCATCCTCATACAAATCTGGCGAATATCGCAGGGGCCAAAGACTGAAGGACAGCCTCATTAGCTCCAGAGAAACCACATAAAGACGAACCCAGACCAGAACCATCGAACTCCACCCCAGGCACATACAACGCGAGCCTCCTTATAGTACATGAACCATTCGGACTCCAAGGTAGGGCAATTAGACGGTAGATAAGTCACTCCGACGAAACAGCGAGCTTGCGCTTAGGATTCCCCCTTGTCGCTGCTGTCGTGGTCGGGGTTGTAATTTGTTTCCCCAAGTAAAGTGCTTGGTTGGGAAGTCATCGCGGTTTGGGTGATCGGCTGCTGTTGCGTCGGCACGGCTGAGCCGCTTGGCTGAGTAGCTGCTTGTGGTGGGGTCCGAGAAGCTGCCGTCGCAGCATGCAGCCGTTGATCCAACGCTTTCAGGGCCAAGGCTCGCCGCCTCTCGGCTTCGGCTCGAACCCCTCCAGGCGCGTTGCGCTGCAGGAAGTTGTTACCCGAAGCGGCCGAGACATCGGCCTGGGAGAAAGGGGTGCAAATCCGCATTGCAACCAGGAAGTTGAAGACCTGGTCTGAAAAGGCGGCAACCAATGGTTTGATAGGGCCGGGGAAGAACTCGGCAAACGCAAACGTCTCGCTCGCATCCCCACGCATCGATGTCGGTTGCGAGGAGTCGAGGTCGGGGAAAACGGTCTTGTAGAATCGTAGATATGTCCAGCTGGTGATAAAGCCAAAGATAGCCAGGAAAAGAGACGCGCTCGTCAGCAGCGGCGTCAGGGAGATAACAGTGACCAACCCGAGGTATAGAAGAGGAAACCGGGGTACCCGCAGAGATAAGACACCTCTGAATAGGGTGACGGTATGTGCGGGCACCAGCTGGCTGAAGGCAACGAGAAAAGACATCTGCACCGGGATAGTCCCAGCTATCGTGGTCAAGCTAGAAAGATAGTAGATAGGTCAGAGTTCCCGCTGCCCTCTACAGCATACAGCAATATCAATGAAGGGAGAAGATCTACTCACGTCCACCTTTCGTTCCGGGTCAGTGTAAAGAGCGAGACCAGAGCCAAGAAGGTCAGCGTATTCGGGACCAGGGACACAACCAAGAGGAACTTGGCCAACTCCCTCGAAGACCAGGCCCTTTCGAGGTACCTCCCTCCATGGTATAGAGTAAGCCCCGCGATGGACAGGGTGAAGATATTGTTCTCCACGAGTGTCGACGTTACGAAGGTCCAGGGGTAGAAGAGCGAGAGTTGGGGTATGAGAGTCAGCCACTCGACAACGATCTCAGAATGAGCGGACCATTGGCGATACCGTACCGCAGCACTTAGGACTGACTGTACGATCAATGTACCGATCAGGATACGGGTAACCGGGGGTATATTCCATCGCAGAGGCATAGCGGACAATCGGTGCGGTGCGTGCGGGCAATGCTCGGTCGATCTGCTCAGAGGGTCCGGTTGCGAAAAGTAATATCCTCGAAGTTTCCTCCCGTTCGGTAGCTTTAGGCAAAGCGCGTCAACATGTTCAGTTCACAGTTTACTGCTTTTTCGCAGGAGCAAAGCAAGACCACACCCAGTGTGCGTGATGGAAGGCCGGGCTTGGCAGAAAGAAACACACCACGACGTGGCCCGAGCTGACATTTGCGTACCGCCGGGTCAAATGTGGAGAATGCCAGGCATCCCCTGATCACACTTTGGCCGGGTTGGTCGCCTTACTTGTATAGACATGTATAGCTGCATACTTACTCTCTATTAAGTAATGTAGTGGATAGATAGATCTCCTAAGGGTACAAAAGCACATCAAGTTGGAATGCTTGTTTCCGGAAAATTTTGGCAAACCGAATGTGCAGTATACTTGTTGGAGCTGAACTGTAACAATATGCTATGGTGTGTAGTTGCCATCAAAGTCTGAAAACTTCAGAGAAACTCTTGAGTTAGACTATGTTGATTTTTGAAGATATCGAGGCATTAAAAATCACCCATATCGGGTTTGCCAACCTGCTTTACTTACCTAACAAATGCAAAACATCATGGATGCGCTAAACCTTCCAAGGGAGAAGAAGACTTCGCGTGACCAAGGTCCAACTGGCTCGGCTTTAAGAACTGTTGCTGCAGTATCGGTCTATTTTTGCAGGATTAGTTACATATGCATATGGCATGTTGGTGGACGACAGCCGTGTCCAACGGATCCTTCTGGTCCTCAAAAGGCATCCTGAGATATGGCGCTCCTGTTGAGATTGCCAGATTGTGCTATTCTTGGTGGTATTCATGTTCCAGCTTTTGAGCAAGCTGGAGAAATACCGAGCCGGGATTGGACGAGAACGGGTCTCGTAACCCCATCCTACCTAACCCTACACACAAGTAGCCCAACTGGCTCAAGGAAGTCTTCCTGAGACGAAAAGTTCGTGTGTGAAGTCCAATATGACGGATTACCTACGTGGCTAGTACCAAGTATCTAAACGGAAACCAGGGAATCGATTGTCCAGTTGTGTGGGATCATTATGCCGTACAGACCACCTGCAATACTTACTCACATTCCTAACGGGGAACCAACAAATCCCGTAGGGCTTATCAAATTCTAGAAACCCTACCCTACTAAACCCACCAAGCCCTGTCCCAAAGAATCGCGTTTGTTGCCGCCCCAGGACGGTCTGATCAAAGCCAAGACGCCAATGCTACCTCCCCGACACTGTGTACTCTGTACACTACCCCGTGGATCGACATCAAGAACTGTGCTCGCGAATACTTGGTAATGACCAAACTCGAGGTAAAACCATATGGTGACTAGGTAACTCATCCTGGCCTGAATACATGTATTCATCCATCCATAGAAGTTATCTACTTTCAGATGTTAACTCGAGGCTTTCTTCGTTGCATGATGTCCTTCAGGTCCTATACGAGAATCTCTGGTTGCCACCTCCGTCTGATCTTCCTCGGTAGCGGACGTATGGAATTGAGAGCCGTCACACTGTGTGCACTTCCCGCAGGTGCTGTCATAATCCGCTTCCCATTTGACCACTTCAAACCCTTGCAGCAATTGTGCATACGTTGTGTGGATCGCCTCGTCCGTCTTGATTGGAAGCAACGGAACACCTTTAACGGCGGCCCTCTCTCCAATCTTTCAGCATCTGGAGGAGTAGGTGCCTACCTAGTATGTATGTGCCATCTTAAGGTCGGCTATCTGTTGTTCCTCTCACGCGAAAAGTAGAAGTGTATTCCCGGCGGCCAACTACTCCATAGAGTCAGGACGCGTACATACAGTAGCGGCCCCGGGAGAACAGTAAGATGCCCACTCATCTTCAAGGCGGATCCATTAGCGAAGCTTTGTCTTTGATAGTGCTCCTTGCTCAGTGGCTCAGTGCTGGCCCCCAGGGCCCTGTAACAAGATCTCCAGATCTCCCACCGCATCAGCCAATGGCCTGGTAGTATGACGGTGCGTAAGAGCCCCTGCATGGGTACTCGGTACAGTAACCAGCACCATAACCGGCACCGGCACCACCTGCAAACGCTGGGCTGTCAATCACTTCCGAGTCCTGACGGCCAATTTGATGGAACGGGGTCGAGAGGCTTTGCGCCGCTGTCCAGTTCTTTATGTAGGTATGTATGTACATATCGACATAGCGCGGAGGCTTGCAGGGGTCTTCAAGGCACACTAAAATCGTCAAATTGAGCTCCATGCACGTTGTATATTGTACTGTTATACAGCTTAACCTAACCCGTATTGGGTCCCTAGAAAATTCATGGGTCCCGGGCTAAATCGCAGCCCTTCAAGGCTCAGCAGGTCTTCCCCATCTTCATTCTTGTGTACGTATTTTCTCTTTGCTTCAACATCTCGAATCTGGACCTACGGCATCGATAAGGACCGTTTGCGACAACCTGACGCCATAGTTACAATCACCGGACGACCTGTAATCCCTAGTTTACATTTGGAGGCGGAGGTCCGACCATGAAGGAGTATTTGGACTCGAACAGAGTCAATTTCTTGATTTGGAGGTACGTTTAAGTTTCCCGTTATTCGAGGTTTCTCGCGCAACATCCCAACCTGGGGGCCCCTTCATCAGCATCCGCCACCGCTCTGTGCCTGCCCAGCCAGTGTCTTCACCGTCTTGGTACATTATTGACATGGAATCCCAGGTATCTAATAGAAGGAAGTACGTGTTTACGATGGACGGGCACGAAGCATCGCACATGCGTCGCAGCTAGCTCTCCGGCTTCGATGCGTGCTCGGTGACATGCTGTGGATTGCCGCGTAGAAGCTAACCTGAGGTCTACAGATTATCGAGAGACGGCCGTCAAGTTTCAAAAGGAATGGCACGTCGAAGAACCTCACCGGCAACTAGACTTCGCGCGACATGTCAAAAGCCATGCATTGGTCAATGTGATTAATAAAGGTCTACTGTACAGCTCGTTAGAGAGAGAGTTCGCACAATCGCAGCAGGTATGTTACTCCAAGCAGGTTGTGATGTTTTAATTCATGTGCGTTGCGTCAAGCGAAACAAGGGACTAAGCGATTTGCTTTGGTTGTCGATGGGATCGAAATTGAATCCCAATTTCAGGCGGGATCCGGTGAAACGGGCACTGATGGAAATTCTGTTGCAGGTACCTCAGGATGCATCAGCCGCGGCACAGGCCGAGGCGCAGCTAGGGATCTTTGGTCCCATTATTGCACATCCACCGCCTAACCAAATCCAAGAAAAGCAGCAGCAGCAGCAACAACCACAACAACAACACCACCACCACCACCACCACCGCCATCACCACCATCTGCTGCAGCAGCGAACTACAGAAGAGCCGGACCGCGAAGGTGAGACAGGCGCAGTATCAGCAGAGACGGAGGAGGCGGCGTCGGCAGCGGCGGCCGCAGCGGCTGCAACCTCTGGAGGCGATCTGGAAAATGCCCGAAAGCGTCAAATTGACAGGCAACAACAGCCACTGGTCGTAAATGGTTCCCCAGCCAAGCGACCGCGGTTGAGTAACGGGTACGAAAATGGGGTGGCCGATGCAGCCACAACCCCCATGGAAATTGACGGGCAGAGCCACCAGGGCGACAATAACGGTAGCAGCCACGCTTACCCGTCACCCCTGGAAGGCGAGCAAGCGCCCACGCCTCACCCTCAAACCGACGGTCCAGAACAGGGCACCCAGGTCGAAAAGGTCGAGGAACTGGCCACAGAGACCACTTTCGTTCCCCTAGGCCCTTCGGACGATAATGCACCAGCATCAGCCTCTTCACCAATAGGCGCAACATCGAGGATGAATGGTAATGGTGAAAGCCCACCCGTGCTCTTGCATTGCCAGTGGAACCCCCGGGATCCCACCATCCTGGCCGCTGCTGGTACCGATGCGCTAGCCCGAATCTGGACCATCTCCCGTGGGGCTCCCGCCGACACAGATTCTGGTCACGTGAACGGCATTGGCATCGCTCACCAATTTCATAGTCTGATTGATGACGATGTACCTCCCAAGGCGACAGTCACTGCGATGGCCTGGAATTGGGACGGTACTGCCATCGCGGTGGCTACCGATTCCGATTTTAAAGGTCGCCTCGGCCTTTGGAGCGCCAATGGCGCCCACCTTCACAACTTCGAAGTGCCCGAGCCGCCCATCATCAAACTCCGCTGGAACCCTAATAACGCAGCGATTCTGGGCATCGCGCCTGATAACGGAGGGAGCCTGATCACCGTCTTCCACGCCGCGACATCGAATACCATGTCCTTCTACCTTCCACAACACGATTTAGATTCCGACCCGTTAGATGCCGCTTGGACGACTGAAACTGACTTCCTGCTTGGCGGCGGCGAGCTGCTACTTGCGTTGCGATGTACGGAAACGAAGATAGTTGAAATGCAAAAGTTCGAGACGCGGAAAGGAGATAGCCTGACCCAGATTCACTTCGACTGGAGGTCCTCATTAGCGGCCACTTGTGGGCTGAAGGGATTCGTGGACGTAAGGCAAGCCCCTTGATGCTCGGTTATCATGATATCTGACATGGAGTGCATACACAGGTCTGGGATGTCAACGGAAAGCGCCGTGAAATACAAGCTCACTGCGATGCCGTCACGGCCTTAGCATGGCAACCGTCGTCATCCCCACCCCCAACGGATGAGCGACTATTAGCATCCGGGGGTGAAGATGGGGCTATCTTCATTTGGAACGCTCTCGCGACCGAGGGCAAGCCAAAGTGCTCCATGACCATGGGGCCTCCCATTGTCGCACTTGCCTTCACCCCGGATGGCGCATTCATTGCTGGGGCGACGAACGAGAGGATCTTAATTTGGAAGGTCGGCGATCACAGTATTCCACGAGCGAGCTGGAGTCGGACCCCTCATCCAGGCTGGCTCAGCCCTCGAACCAACCCCGAATCCGACGAAGAGGATGAGCATTGCTTGGGTTGGGATTCCACCGGGCATAAGCTGGCATATGGCGTGAATAGCCGAGTAAGTTTTCCTTCCTAACTAAGGGGCTTCAACTGAACAGTCTCAGCTTGCCGTCATCAGTTTTCGGTGAACTGTTTTCACCTCGTCAGTTTCGAAGACGACGTCTCGTTCTTTGGATGTCAGAGCTCTGGAAGTTAGGCAGCCGGCCCCAAAAGTAGTGTCGCGATTTGAGAATGGGTGGTTCCGGTGCAGCGAAAAGAGGCCGTGCATCATCATCCGTGCGCTAATGAAAGCGCAAATCTACAATCCGACGATATGGTCTGCCCGGCGAAAACGGCTTATTGCCTTATATCTATCTTCAAGCAAAGGCCCATGGTTAGAACGCAATTTGATAAGACGATGCATGGAAGAGTAGAGCTCTTGGCCATTATAAAGTGGGACAGCCATTTATACACATTATACAATTCATCTTATATCAGAACGACAACTGGCGCCGCATGATTAGGCGCGGCCTTCTCCCTCGATCACCTCAGTAACCCTACTGGAGATGTTAG
Organism: Monosporascus sp. MG133; assembly: GCA_004155925.1. Lineage (NCBI taxonomy): Eukaryota > Fungi > Ascomycota > Sordariomycetes > Xylariales > Monosporascus > Monosporascus sp. MG133. The sequence goes on from QJNX01000332.1 coordinate 23,420, forward strand.
TGGGTCAATAATACGGACGGTCGAGACGTGCTGGAAACTTAAGTCCTGGCTTTGTTCAGCCATTGAGACGAAGGTTATGTAACGGCTACGGAGTATAGGTATCTGCGGGGTGACGTTTTGGCTAGCCTAGGGGAGGGAACTGGGCTCGGGTCCTGTACCACTAAATGGCAGGGAGGCTGGCTACGGGTATATCGGGTATAACATATACGTAGTTGGTGTCGGAGTTGTATAAAATTTGATTTTTGACGATCCAACGTGGAATATCCCATTCCGTGTCTTCTTACAGTGGCCCTAAATTTACAGATAACAAAACAAGGATTCACTTACTCCTTGGATTGCTACGATTATGCCTTCCATCTCAGCATTGTAAAGGAGTGCTTCGGGAAAGTAAAAGCTCCCTCGCCGTTCCATTTCTCTTCAGACAAGCCGACCTCTTCTTTGTCTTCAGTGTTGACGACGTCCACCTTCTCACCGCACACCGTGTATACGGTTACGTCTTTGCCGACGCCCTTGAGGTCAACTCTGAAGTCCTCCGTCTCATGTATGTTCACGACAGCTAAGTTGACGAAGCCGTCGTCGCCGAGACACGCGCTCACGTCCAGCCAGGGCGCCCCCTCGGCGAGAGTGCCCTGCAACCACTTGGGGAACGTCTCGCCCTCGTAAGTGGCGGAGCGCACGTGGGACGCCACCGTCCACCCGCGCATGAAGCGGCTGAAAAGGTACAGCGGCCACCAGGTAGTCTGGCGCACGACACCGCGCTCCGTCGTCATCAGCGGGCTGATGACGTTGACCGTCTGGGCGATGTTGGCCATGCCGACGTAGCGGCTCTGGCGCACGAAGACGTTGAGCCACACGGCCACGGCCAACGCGTCGCTCAGCGTGTACCGCTCCTCGGCCCCCTTGTCGCCGGGCGCCCGCTCCGGGTCCCACACGTTCCACTCGTCGAAGCAGATCTTGGGCGCCGGCCGCGCCGGGTCCGAGCCCCGCTCGATGCGCGCCAGGTCGATTAGCGAGCCGGCGATCTGTATCGCGCGTTCGGCCGTGAGCGGCGCCGTCGCGTTGCGCGCGTGCTCGGTATGCGCCGTGTAGATGTGGATGCTGTGCATGTCGACCCAGTCGACACACTCGCGCAGCACGTGGTGGTCCCAGGAGCTGTGGCCCGTCTCGCCGCAGAGCACGAGCTGGATGTCCGGGTCGAGCAGGCGCAGCGCCTTGGCCCACTGCGCCGCCTTCTTGGCGTAGTCCTCCTTGGTCATCTGCAGCACCTGCCACGGGCCCCAGACCTCGTTGCCGAGCGCCCAGTACTTCACCCTGTACGGCTCCGGGTGCCCGTTGGCGCGCCGCCGGTTCGCCCAGTACGTGTCCCGCGTGCCGTTGCAGTACTCGACCCAGGCGAGCGCCTCGTCGAGCGTGCCCGTGCCGAAGTTGAGGCACAGGTACGGCTCCACGCGCCGCTCGCGCCCCTCGCTGAGCACCTCGAGCCACCGCATGAACTCGTCGGTGCCGAATTGGTTCGTCTCCGTCCCGAGCCACGCGAGCTCCGGCCGCGAGGGCCGCTGCTCCCGCGGCCCGATCCCGTCCTGCCAGTGGTAAGTCGCGCAGAAGTTACCCCCGGGGTACCGGATCACTGGGACGTCCAGCTCCCGCAGCGCCTCCAGCACGTCCTTCCGAAACCCCTCGCCGTCCGAGAGCGGGTTCCCCGGGTCGTAGATGCCCCCGTAGATGCACCGGCCCATGTGCCTGGTATTTCTGTCAGTTCGTCGTCCCGGATTTACTTTTCTTCTTCTTCTCCTTCGAGGGAAAACGTACTCCGTGAAGCCGCCATAGGTCATCGGGTCTATCTTCGACAGCCGCTTTCCGGGGTCCACCTCGATGAGCGGGGTCTCGTCCCCGATGATCTTGGTGAAGGTCGTCATCTCGTCAAAAAGTTACACTCCCTCAGCTCTCTAACGGGAATCCCAAGTAATAATACAAGAAGGTACTGAAGAAGAAACTTTCACAGCAATTCCTAAAAACTGAGGTGCTTTCTCCAAAGCCCTGCGCGCCGCCGGGTTTTATACGCGCTGCTGCGGAGGCTCGACCTACCTTGGCACAGGGTGGATGCCTCGTGCTGGGCTCCTTGCGGAGACTGGGAGGCGGACTGGTTTCTGGGGCGGGAACCGTGTCGACGGTTCGGGGGATCACGACCCGTCCTCGCACCGGATTGGCGCGCCTAAATGCAGGCGGCTACATCGCCGGCCTTGGCGGGGGTAGTTCTCCAGCGCTCGCGTATATACTCTTCCTATAGATTATCCGCGTACCTATCAGCCTGTTGCCTCGTTTACGATGCTGGATACCGTTAAACCGTGCCGGTGGTCGTCTTTTACATAGTCAAGTATACAAAATATCGAAATTGGGGCTCCCCGAGCATGTGCAGTGGATATAGGCAAAGTGGGTATTCCCTCTCCATCTGGATATTCTAACCAGGGTCCCGCAGTATACGATGTTCAGGATCTTGTCTATACTATAGGGCGTCATCATTTCCTGGATTCATGTTAGAGGTTACAGGCTGGCAATGAAACAGGTGTTTTCTCATACTCTATATCAGAGAAGAGGGAGCAGATCATACAATCACAAAAGACGCACCATTCAGATACGATGTTGCCATTGTATACCGATCAACGTGACATTTAAAACACTCTGCCGCAATGTGGCATACTTATATCAACTCATAGGGTGAGACATTTGAGGCTTTCTCTTGCTTGTTGGCTTCTTATGCCGAGGGGCCAACTTACAGCATGGTATATGGTAGGAGTTCTGTTCCTGGTGCCTATGTCAGAGTGGTATGTTGAAATCACCGCGTACGTTATATCAGCCGAATACGTAGCAGGCATCGCGTTTGGCTGGCCGCAGTCGAAGTACGCAAGTCTCTATAGGTATTTCCCATCTATACTATTGTCCTAGTGCCTGTAGGGAGAAAGATCCAGTTTCCCAGTCTGATGTGAAAATCTCGAAGTCTTGGCCTTAAAGGCGTCTAGTTTTCTTTGAGGCTTACCAGTTAAGCCTTCTGGGCTGATAGCCTTTGAGCGTAGCGTACGCTGTCGTTCGAACGCCTGTCACCACATCTCGGGTCACATACTATATCTACCTGTAGGATGGCGCGCGAATGAGTCGACTGGTAGCTCTAAGTTCGCTGGCCTAAGAAAAGCACCCCTTTAGCCCATGTAATATCTTCTAAATTTATCCAGCTCCAGCAACGTATAGCACTGAGGACTCATAAGCAAATCGTGCCACTTACGGGCACTCCCTCCAAAACCAGCCAGGAGTCGGCTCAGGCAACATGAAAAGTGTAACTAGTCCAAGTAGCTCAGTTGACGACCCAAAGCTGCAATTCGTAACGTACTGCCAAGTAAGATAGACTTTAGGAATACATTAACTATGTAACAGTATACGAATATCATGCCGGAGTCATGTATCTCGTTCGATAGTGGGTAAGAGACGCACCACTCCTGACCTACTGGGAGAAATTTCAGGGTAAACAAGGAACAAGGAAGATGAACTTCGTCTGGCCGCCATTGTGAGATGACATTTGGCTGCTATATGACCCGTTCACTATCTTGGTAGTCTCCAATGACCCGGCGTCTTCGACCGACATCCGAGCTGTCTCGTATCGCCTCAGGTCTGGGGGCGCACAAACCGGAATATCACGACGACCACCTCCAAGAGGGCACGAAGTCGAGGGGCAAATCTGGCAAGTTTCCAGTTGACAGCTGCCCTCTCCGACGGCAGGCTGCATGCTGCCGGATACGTTTCGAGACGAACGGCGCATTTGAACGACATACGCATAATATTAACGGTCCACGCAGGGTTGCCGAAGCCCGCCGCTAATTCCTCCCGCGGAGAGCTGCATTGAACCTATCGGAACTCCTGCACGGCCTGTCAAATCGACAGACCTACGGGAGCGGCGCCGCGGGCGGCGGTTAATTGATTGCATATGCCCGCAAGGCAAGTGGAAGAGGGGTCTGTGCGACTCATTATAAACCCATTTTGCCTGCTTTGCAGAATGGCTGGCTGTCACATGATAGATGGTAAAGCCGGTGGGAGGGGGAGGGACCTCTGTTATCACATCTCAGATGGGATGGCACGGCAACACGACTTCTCACCACCACCCACACCCTCTCGACAGGATCATCCGTCGATATTAGGCCTCCTCACTCACCAAAAACCCGGAATAAGGAAGATGCAGCAGCGGCAGACGTATAGGATCCCGCAGAATATCCGACCGGGACGGAGCCGCGCAGTCATAACATCATCATCCTGAGAGTACTGCCGCGATGTCCCAAAAGGCCGCCGTGCATTTCGGCGTGCCGTGCTGCGCACAAGCCACGGCGAATGAGAAAAAGAAAAAAGCGTCAAACTCAAAGAAGAAAACGTAAAAAGGAACACCAATAGCAAAACGGACGGAGCTTCCCCACAACCGCCACAATAAATAAAGACAACAGTTACCGAAACGAAAAGGAAAGTAAATAATCGTAGCTTGACCTCCGTCACAAGCTCCCAAGTTAGTGGGACTTACCTACTCTCATACCCTCTATCTGTCTGTGTGTCTGTCTAAGTCTACATCTTCGGAATTCTTCCGCGCGCCCCGCTCCACGAAAGTCGCAATCCAGACTGGGCAAGGAACCAAACTGTCGGGACGTCGCAAGACACGTGCGTGCGGGCAAGCGGGAAACCCAATAAAAGGGCCCCCAAACAATCATGGCCTCGACCGCCGCCCAGGCCGGGTCACCGCCATACAGGTCGGGCCACGGGTCGCCCGCCGGGGGTAGCAGCAGCAGAGGAGGAGGAGCTTCGTCCTCGGAACCGCCGGCGTCGTCGCGGTTCACGGCAGAGATGCGGGACCGGCAGGCGCGGGGCAAGGACCCGTACGAGACGAGCGACGACGGCGGCGACGGGAGCGACAGCGGGAGCAGCGGTGGGGGCGGCGGCTTCGGGGGAGGACGGCGTCACCGGTATGTATCATGCTCCTTATTGGCCGATTGGCCTTTCTTTTCTTCCGGCTCACGCGTGAATGAACTAAACTGACCAGCCCGCGGGTGTCTACTACGCAGGAGCTCCAGACGGGAACCGCACCGCGTCCTGGAGAAGCGGCGCACCGCCGCCCAAGTCCTGGGCACGCCGGAGATGCTGATAGCGGCCTCGTTGCGTGACGGCGAGGTATGTTTCATTCTATTTTTATCCCCTTCCTCCCCCTTTCCCATGTTTCTTACAAACCTACTGTCTTTCCGGCCCCTTCCCCTCAGTTCTCCGTATTTCCACTGGAACCTAAACCCTACCCACTATGTCCAGCCGTTCGTGACTCTGGTAACCATAACTAACCCCCCGGCCCGCAAACAGAGCACGCCGGCAACGCGCCTCCGCTACACGCGAATGCTGTGCAACGTCGAGGCGCCGCTTCCCGCGCTACAACATCAGCAGCCGCAGTCGCCTCAGCCGGGGGGGGACGGCGGCCGGAAGAAGCCGACAACGTCAACCTCATCGTCGGCGAGGAAAGAGAGCGGGCGAGGGAGAGGAAGGGGAGGAGGAGGAGGAGTGAGCCGGTGATTTTTGTCCCGTCTATCTATTCCAGCTAACTTGCCGTCTGCTGTGTGTGTGGAGGGGTGGTGAATTCGCTTTCCATGTCTATGACCAAGGCGGCCGGAATCAGGCTTCGGGGTCTTATCATTTATTATTTGGCCGGGAAATTTTGGCGCAGGGGCGCGGATACGAATGGGAGCGGGTCGAGTGGCTCGCTTCCCCACCTGCTCGTGCGTGTGTCCATCCAGATCCGCGCGGAATACGGCATGGGTACGGGCACGGCGACATACGGAACGATACGATACGGATGCTCAATGGAAACAACGGGTCATCACTGGGCAACGCTGATAATAAGCAGCACCTGGGGTAGTTCTACACCACTGCGGGAAAGCAAGGAAGAGAGAGGACCTAAAATACCCAAGCATATCTTTACCCGCTCCAGTTGATCCAGAGTCGCGGATATACACACACATACATGCGACTGTGCACGAGAGCATGGAGTCTCGACTTGGTTTGAGGCCGGCGACAACTAGTGCCTACATGGGATGGGGTTGACCTAATACCGCGCCGTCAGCCAGGAGGAGTTCTCAACCAGCAACCTCGAGCGAAGAAGCAGTGCTCACACATACATATACACACACATACACGAGTACCCACCTACACGAACGGGGCTCTCCCAAAACAACACCAGCGGAGAGTTTAATAATCTATACTTACTCTTTGCTACTCCAAAGCCATCTTTCCACACGCTAAGACCTACTCTAGACAAAAGCCCGTCGCCCATTTTTCGCTGTACACGCCAAGAATCCCTAATTCTCTAATCACAAGCACAACGTGGCATTGTCTCCGCTATCTCCCTACCCTCAGACCTCGACGAAGTAGATCTATTCGGTCTTGAAGTCATCACCCGAAAACCTACCCTTGAACCAAATACGTCAAACCCTACTACGCCTGCCCCTTAACCCCCCTTCTTGAACCCCTTGCTGGACCCTCCAACACGTCAGACTAACGCATTCATAACCTGCGTCTACTTTAACGACCTCCTATTAATTGTCCAAAACCTCCTCCGCACCCCAACAGGCATGCACCCGTCTGGTACTCCCTTACCTAGGGAACATAAACATTAATATAAACGTATCGAGAACAGCACCGCAACATGCTGCCCCATGATGAAGGCCAAACAGAACGAAACCGGTAAAAGTAGGGGGCGGGCTAGATTCTCGGGCAGTTGCTTGGTCAGTACATCAGTGAACAAACTCAGCGAAGTCAGCTAGGAAGGTCCTCCACAGAGGTTTTGAAGTGCGCGTTCAACATCGTCTTTCCGCCATCGGACCGTACCACCCCACACCACACACATTGCTCACTGACAGAAGAAACAGAAGGCATGAATACCTACCTCTCCGCGGACCAGATTAGTTCTAGTCCAGGTAGTCAGAAAGAACCGTACATATATATATGCGCATACTCAATCCACACATTCTCATACGCAATTCGTACTTCGATTGATGCTAGCTAGCTACAGTAATCCCTCCCTATTCAGGTCAGGTTTTCCTGCGGCGCCCGGCGTTCTTGTCTTGTGTCAATGTAACGCTATCCTCTCCTGCCTGCTGCCTTACGTACCGCACTAGTCTCGCGAGGAAAGTATGGCTGTTGGCGAAGTCGGTGGATTCCTGTAGTATGCAGTATGTATGTATATATTTATTGGTGTATAAGTGCATGTCCCGCGGGCGCCAATTCCCAAAACCGCCTGACGAGTTTTTGTACTGTACCCTGCCGTGTGATATGTCGGGCTTCACACCAACCAACAGCGCCGAAGAAGACAAGAAACAAAAAGGACAAGACAATCCTAAGTTGAAAGGGGGACGAGGCGCCCTCTCCTCTCGACATTTCTAACTACCCCACACACAAGAAAACAAGGCGCCGCTAACGCCCATGACATGATAACGATGCTGCTGAGAAATGATGATGATGATGATGATAATGGATTCCCCCCATCCCGGTTTTTCGCTTCCAGATCCCACCATATCCTAGGTCGGGACGGCCCCCGACACACAAAAAAGTCAAACGGAGCTTTTTAGGCATACCGCGTCGTCGACGCCCTCCTTGGCATCCACGGCCCGTCGTTAGGCGGAGAGCCCCTTGTCCCGGCAATGGAGTAAGCTGGAGGCGGCCGGTTCGGGACGTCATTACTAGCCCACGCGCCGCCCCCCGAATTGCCCGCAACCCAGCTGCTATTGGCCCGCACGGCCTGGGCCTTTGCGTTCCTGATGCGGCGCCTGCGGCGGCACGAGCTGATGCAGCAGCTGAAGATGGATATTAGGATGAGGCCGCCGACGACGGAAACGACGGGGATGACTATGTTGAGGTTGTCCCTGATGGCGTTGATGCCGCGCTGGAACCAGCTGGAGCCCTGGCAGACGCCGTTCCGGCACGACCCGCCGCCGTCGCAGGGGGTACCATCTAGGAAGTACTGCTGCATGTTGTAACAGGCTCGAGGGCCCAGTTCGGGCGATGAACAAGCCACGATACAGCTCCCACTCTGCGCGTCGCAGGCCCTCGTGTCCTGGTTTGAGGTCAGCGACCCTATGAGCGACTGGCACTGCTGGTCGCGGGACGTGCATTGACCGGAGGCGCAGGTCAGGCCGGCGCCGCTATCGCCACATGCCTGACCGTCGGGAGTCTTGATGTCCGTTGGGCACATCGCAGCGCTGCCGCTGCATGTCTCTTGCGGATCGCAGGCTCCGGAGCTTTCGCGGCATATCGTCCCGTTTGAGGCGAACTGACACTGATCCGTACAGCAGTCTTCATTCATGGGATCACAGACGGCACCGCTTCTGAAGCGGCACGTATTAGGATCACAGCAATTGTTACCGCCGCACCCTTCTTCTCCACCGCAATCGCACTGCTCGCCTTCCTCGACGATGCCGTTGCCGCACTGGCTGTCAGTTATCGTGGGGACTCCCCTGTTGTCACTCAGACACAAAGCACTGACACTACCGCGGCCCATGGCCGAACAGATATTTCCAACGCTACAAGCGGAGAAACGCGTAATTCCTCTCCCGGTAGACGGATTCATGATGAAGTCCCCCCCAGCGTCGCAACTATTGCTGCTGAGGGGACAACATTTCTGCATGCTCACAGTCCCATCGCTACATGTCGTGGGCGTACAGTCATGGAATGCGCCGAACGTATGGCCCGTCTCGTGAGCGAAGACCTGCCACTCGGTACCGTCTGTGCTTATTACCACGTTGGCGCCTGCGATCGTCTCATTGGCCCCCTGCTGTGTCGAGCCTTGGGAGCATACCTGGCCCAGCCAAGCTAGTCCGACCGCCGCGTCGGTGTTGCAGGTACTCAGCAGGGTCCAGTACGCATTGTTGTCCTCGAATTGACCCCGCCATGCCGAGAACAAGCTCAGGCGATCGGTGATGGTAACGCCGCTGCCACAGGGCACGTTCCACGGTGCATTTGCCGGGGCACTTCCCGGGCATTCAGGGGGTTGGACGGTGATATTCCGGATGCCAAGGGAGATGTTGAATGTGGACTCGTAGACTTCCGACGCCGAGTTGACCATGTTAACGACGTGCTCCCGCATATCGCTTTCGCTGGCGAACTGAGAGCGATAATTACAATCAGTAGCAAGACCAATCAGGGCAACCTTTCGGGTGCTGGGGCAGCCAGCCGTCGAGCCAATGGTGCTTGCAAGGTTGACACCGGCGCCATTCCCACCCGTCGTCCCATCAATCTGTCGGCCCAAAAGCGCACTCCTCTCAACCGAGGACGTGTTACGAAGGTCCAGACCAAGGTGGACCGGATGGGTATCTTGGTTGTTGAACTGCAAGCTATCGGATTCACACGTGCTCCCACCAAAACCAAGACCTCGCTTCAGTTCGGCGTGGGAGTAGACAGGGTCCTGCAAGACATCCGTGTCCCTCCAGACAATCATGTACTCGTCATCAGCTGCATCGACATCGGGATCTCCGTCGACCCGTGTTCGCCTGTAACTTGAGGCTGTAACAACGTGGTGATGGTCCCCATTGATCCTGAAGACGCCTTGGAAGAGAGGGTTCGGTCCGTCTCGACTGATCGTTATCCTTGCGAAGCCTGAGTTTATCCATTCCGAATGGCCCGGGTACTGTACGAAGGCGTGACCCTTGAAGACTCTGTGATTCGTCCGGTGGATCTCCTCGTGGCGCTGAATGGTGCCGTCGGGGCCAAGGTGTGTTATACTTAATGAATCTGGTATTATATCATGGTTAGGCTCTAGCGATATTCGTATTTTCTGTTTCTCTGCGTGTAATAAGAAGGTTAGGTCGAATGACGAATAAGCGTGAACCCGATGAGACGGCGCGTGCAATACCGGGTTGTCGAGGCGGGTAACGTAGTTCAGAGGGTTTCTCTTGACGGAATGGGCGTCGGATGACTGCGTTATTGCGAGCAGCAGAGCGGCTGCGGCCTTGAAGATGCCGCGCATTGAGAGAATATGAGCCCCGCGAAGGGGAGGACGGCTACGGTATTTTCTTTTCGAAAGTTCATGCAAAAAAACCAAGGAGAAAAGAAGTGGAGGACTTGTATCCTAAAGGTTGAAGGTTATCGTCTCTACGCAACTCGTGGTCGACGGTCGCCGTCGTTGTGCTTGTCGTCCAGGCCGCCAGTTACTGCCGATTCAATCGCCTGCTCGATCACGGAAGGTCTTGGGAACTCGAGTGAACACGACTACCTATCCTCGAACGTTATCGTGATTGTACCGTCGACGGGTTGACGGTTACCAAGACGGGAGTAGTCGAGATGCTGAAACGGGACTCGGCGTTTAGGAAGTCATAGGTAGCGGCTTGGAAGGAGTAGACGCCCGACCGACTTTGACCGTCGCTAATCCGGAGATTGGGCCGAGATGCCACCACGCTTCCGACGAGGAAATACTCGTGGAAGTTTTCGAAGAGATCTTTCTAACGTATGAAGCGAGTGCAAAACAGAACAGTCCACGATGGGATGAAGAGAAGGAAACCGAAGGGAAAGGCTAGCTCGCTCCTTGGATGGTGGGTTGGTTTGGCTATGTAGGGCAACCAGGGCAGGACTGTTGCCGTTGACGACTGCTGCTTACCGACACAACACCAGTACGTAAGGATGTAAAAGACGAGTGGGTGGATGGGATTGATGGCGGGAGAGATGCTTTCAGTACAGCCACCCAACCCTGGCCACTCCAACGAGGCGAGACTCGCTCTTTCACACCCCCCCCCCCCATTGCTGGCCAGCCGGGGTAGCATGAGTTTGAACCCCTGCGCCTCCCCGAATACTCCTTACTCTTGGTGGTAAAATGGGTTGCTTGGCAGTTGGCAACTTTGGTCAATGGCCGCGTACTAACACAGTGTTGATACCGTAGGGCTGGACGGTAAGTGCCTGTGTTGAAACCCTCTCCTAACGTAACTATTTGATATTATTGGCATGTTACTCCTGAGACTTAAAGGGTCTCTGCACAATTATTGGACTAAATAAAGGGGATAAACACATGGCAGCCATCGTATGATAATCCAATAGTAATTCTAACATAATGAATATGGGGTAATAAAAGCAATCAATACGCAATGAGTGATATATATATATATGCGCTTCTGTATTACCGGGTATGTACAAGGGGACCGGTCTTTTTGTAGGCACTACTAGTACTAGTAATTTTGGTAAACGATGAGATGAAATAAAACCCCCAGGCCGTATTTAGTCTCTTAACAACCCCCGTCATGTTTCAGGGCCCAACTCGCGTTTGAGAATCATCTGATGCACATGCGACTAACGGGAACCCGAAAGAGATTAATTATTTATAAAGAGTCCAGATCTGCCTCTTTCGAGATGCAAGATTCGAATTGCGCTTTTCGCCGAATTTGCCGTTTCTGCCTGCCACGTTGAAGGTCTTCAATCTTAGCCTACGCTTGTGTAGTTAAGTTCTCAGCGCCGCCGCAACGAGTGGCAGTTATATTTTTTACCTACAGCATTGTAGTTGGATGGCACGCATGTGCGTCAACAAGATAGAGCTAAATAAGCGCCTTGATAACGCATCCTGTCGTTTACATGGGCCGGCGGGTAGACGGTCTCTATACATAGTACAGTAACGGCAGCATTTTACGCGCTTGTTCCTCCTCTTTCTCTCGGTTCGCGGAAGAAGACGAGAGTTGAGAGTTTCGTTAATCTCCATGTCTACCTATGTGGCGTACGCATATACGTTCTCATCATAGAGCCAACGCTGGTAGCACATACAGTACATCCCGTACGGTATCGCCAGTGAAGTACATGCATACTTCGTACATCTGAAGACCCCGCCAAGTGGTAGCGGTTGTCCGCTTTCCACACCTCAGAACAACAGCACCCGCACTCGGCACTCCGGTCAGCTCACAAGGCTCGCCGATGACGCGTCCCCGTCCCCCGTCCTGTTTCTTCCCCGCCAGCTATAAGCCCCTAAGCAGTATTCTGCAGGCCCTTTGTTGCCGCGTGCGTAAGATGGAATGCTTGCTTCTTGCGGGTGACATAGTTAATAGAGTTCATTCAGGAATAATCAGTATAATCATTACTCAGCCTTGGGAGATATCATTCACTGTGAATGAAATGCCTTGGAGCCGTTTGATTGGAGGCACAAAACACATAACATACGTACCACACACCTACCTAGGTAAGACAGAGACATACACATACGCAAAAGGCCCGATAGGCATAGGCCTCGAGGCTACATCAACCGAAATATGCATACATGTATATCTGAGATCTAATCAGCCTAGAGGGATCCGAGTTATCATTCATACGTAGACCTGGTGAAAATCTCGGCTGTGTCCGCACATGCATCCAACTTGCCAGAAAGCAAAACCCCTCAAAATGCACCACCCGTATAACGAAACAATCCAGCCGACAAGCAAGCAAAAGCACCAACCACATCATGCATAGCATGGCGCCTCAGCAGATCAGCGCCCAACCTCTCGAAGGGAGAAACAGGTGGCGGCTTTGCCGAGCGAGGCGGAGCAGGTGCTTGGCACCTACGTATACTATGTACGCGTATCTAAGCAGACGTACGTAGGCACGTCTCGCGGTCTTTGCGTCTATCCGTGTCGTAATCCCGAGCCTGGGGTGTCCCGTAAATCCGATGCGCAAAACGACGCGTTCGGACGGCAAGTTAGGTAGGGACCTCTCCACTTTCGCCCGTGGGCCGCCATGGCGGGGGCGGGGCGAAGGGGTGGTGCGTATAAAAAGTAGACGTCACCGGGCGTCGCGTCTCCCGAGACCACATGCACCGACTGCACGAGAGTGAGAAGACGTACGTATGCATCTATCTATGTAGATGAAGAAGCGGGTGAGCACGGTGACTAGGTACGTGCGTGGTAAAGAATTTCGCGCGAACCGCACATACCCACGACTATTATCTTCTCTTAGCCGGCGCACCAGCTGGGAGGGGATCGTCGTGGGAGACTCTGCAATGGGCGAGTGTGATGCATTCCCGAGGCCCCCCGGGTTGAGTGACGGGCCTCCAACCAAGCAATGCTCTTTTCTTGCTTTCTTGCTAGCAGGCTCCGACCTTAAGCTTCTAGGCGTCGGCAGATGTTATGATTTGTTGAAAGGGCTTCGTGGTGGTCGTAGGCTTGCAGGAACAAAGGAGTCTAGGCTATATCAGCCGAGGAGAAACCCCCTACCTAGACTACTCCCAATTAGAACGGCATCCCAGACTGAAGAATTGCAACACTTCTGCTGACACTAGGTCCTATAAGATGATTTTGAAAATTTACATTCTCTACGGAGTGGTGCGAAAGTGGTGCGCAGTGGGAGGACAACAGTAGATGCGATGGAAGCCGGTAGTGAGGCTTAGGGCTGCAACAGGAATCAAGCACGTTTTACACGTTCTGGTGGCTAACTGGAAAATCCGAGTCGATATACCTACTGAAATGCATAGATAGATAGACAAACAGACAGACAGATAGATATCCGCTCCAGCCAGTGCCTACCTACATTACAAACATGTGGTGTGACCAGGAGGTGGTAACCAGTAACCCCTACATCACAGGAAAGGGGGAACTTCGCTCCGGCCCCCTTGCCCCTGGCCCTGCCTAGCCTAGCGCCTGTGATAATAATAGCCTGACAAGATAGCTATAATCAGACAGAGAGACAGACAGACAGACAAAAGCGACTGCACGAACGTATGTATGCGATGTATGTGATCCTACCCCAACATCCAACGTCTCGTCGAGTCCGTCACCACTGGACCGGGCTGTACGGACGCGCACGCCATCAAGCGTCTCAAGGGGCCTGCCATGCCGTGGTATCACTCGCTCACTCGCGCTCCCGCACTCTATTACCTCCTACACACGATCCTCGTACGGGCCCGCTCACTTCTTCCTCTGCTCGTGGACGACGTTGATGATCTTTTCTACGACAGAGGGATCGGACAGCTACAGGTGGGAGACAAATTAGCCCTCACGGATTGGACACCGACAATTCTACAAATCACATAAAAACAAACGCAACAGCAACAGCAAAACAACAGAGGGTCAAAGTAGGGGGTTTCGATACTCACAGTCGTAACGTCGCCGAGCTGGTCTTCCTCGCCGGCGAGGATCTTGCGCAGGATGCGGCGCATGATCTTGCCGGAGCGGGTCTTGGGGAGGTCGGGGACGACGAAGACGGCCTTGGGGGCGGCGAAGGGCCCGATGCTGCGGCGCACTTGCATGACGAACTCCTTGCGCAGCGCCTCGCCGACGGCCCCGCCGGGGCCCACGTCCTTGACCGACACGAACGCGTTGACCGCCTGCCCCGTGAGCTCGTCCGCCACGCCCACCACCGCCGCCTCGGCCACCGCGTGATGCTCGATGAGGGCCGCCTCGATCTCCGCCGTCGAAAGCCGGTGCCCACTGACGTTGACCACGTCGTCCACGCGGCCCCGGATCCAGTAGAAGCCCTCATGGTCGCGGCCCGCGCCGTCGCCCGTGAACTGTCCGTCCCGTCGTCAGTCGGTTCGGCTCGCACCCATGCCGGAGAAAATTCTCTCTGGAAGGGGAGAGGAGGGAGGGTGGATCAGTTTTGCGCAAAACTTACGTAGTAGCCCTTGTACGCGTTGAGGTACGTGTCCATGTATCTCCTATGCGCTCCGTACACGGTCCTGGCCATGCTCGGCCACGGCTGCTTGAATGCCAGCACGCCCTCCACGTCGTTTCCGGGTACCTCCTCGCCGGTGATGGGGTCGATGATGGCCGGCTCGATGCCGAAGAAGGGCAGAGAAGCACTTCCCGGCTTCGTCGGCGTCACACCGGCCAGGGGAGTGATCACGTTCGAGCCGGTCTCGGTTTGCCAGTATGTCTATACCTAGTTAGTATGGGTTTCGGGGCAGTTATAGCTATCGTAGCAACTCACATCGACGACGTGTGCCTCTTCCTTGCCGATGACCTCGAAGTACCACTTCCAAATCTCCGCGGCGATCGGTTCTCCGACCGAGCCCAGAACCCGCAGCTTCGGCATGTGGTGCTTGACGTACTCGTCTCCGGCGCGCTTAAGCAATCTCAGGGCGGTGGGCGCGACGTAGAACTGCGTGACCTCGTGCTTCTCGACGATGTCCCAGTACCGCGAGAAGTTTGGGTAGGCGGGCGTCCCCTCGAAGACTACGGTAGAGACGCCCAGCAGGAGGGGCGCGTAGACGACGTAAGTGTGCCCGGTAATCCAACCGACATCACCACCGCAGAAGTACCGGTCGCCGTCGTGGATATCGAAGACGTACTTTCCGGTCATCGCGGCTCCGAGCAGATAACCGCCCGTCGTGTGCAAGACGCCCTTGGGCTTTCCGGTCGAGCCGGAGGTGTACAGCAGGAAAAGGGGGTCCTCGGCGTTCACGACCTCGGGGGGGCAGTATGCTGGCCACTTCTCGACCTCCTCGTGCCACCAGAAATCTCGGCCCTCCGTCCAGGGAATCTCGGCACCGGTGCGCTTATAGACCAAGACGTGGGCCACGTTGGGACACCGCTTCAGGGCGTCGTCGACGATCTTCTTGGTGCCGATCAGCTTGCCTCCCCGCTTTCCCTCGTCCGACGTGATGACGACCTTGGAATTGGCGTCGATAACACGGTCGCGCAGAGAGTCCGACGAGAAACCGGCGAAGACGACCGAGTGGACGGCGCCGATTCTGGAAATGGCGAGGAAGGCAATGATGGCCTCCGGAATCATGGGCAGATAGATGGCGACGGTGTCTCCCTTCTTCACCCCCATCTGCTTCAGGACGTTGGCGGTCTTGCAGACCTCGCGCAGGAGCTCACCGTAAGTTAATTTGCGGCCCTCATTAGGCTCATCGGCCTCGTAGATTATGGCGACCCTGTTTGGGTCCTTCAGGGCGTGGCGGTCCACACAGTTGTAAGAGGCGTTCAGCTCGCCCTCAAGGAACCAAGCGACATCGCCATTCTCTAGGGATCCAGACCGGACAGTCTGGAAGTCTCTCTGCCACGTCAACAATTCTCTGGCTTTTGCGCCCCAGAACTTCTCCGGCTCTGTGATAGACTCCTTGTACATCTGCTGGTACTCCTCGAGGCCTACGTTTGGGTTAGAAAACCCCGCTGTTACGACTTATGAACTGGATGACGCTCGAGAATCCTTTGACTTACTGCCAATATGAGGTTTGCTGGGATGCTCTGGTTTGATGTTAGCCTGGTTCTTCGCATCGTACAGCGCGCCCGCTCCTATAAGGGCAGAGCGGGCTCCTCAGGAGTGGCGCTTACTCTCAAGCATCTTCTTGGGAGGGTCTGCGGGACTTTGTTAGCAAACTACCATGAGGACAGCCTCCGGGATTTGGGTTCCTACGGTAAGTGTCGACCAGATGTGCCTCGGCGACCACTGGGCTTTTGTTCTCCGACTCGGCCATGGCGTTGTGTGTACGAAAGGGGGTAGCTTGTTGCGGGGTATTTGGTGGCAGGTAAGTAATTGTCAAATCCCAATCTCTGCCCGGCAGTATATCTAAGTTTAACAAGATAGTGTAACTACAGCAGCTAGCAATAGGTGCGAAGTAGCAACAGACAAGAGTCTAGAGAAAGGAAGTCGAGGAAGGAGGAGGATGGTGGAGGAGGGGGAAAAGAAGACACGGGCAGAAGACTACGAGAGGTTGCTGTCCGGGAGAAGCATTTTTTGTATTAGCTCTCGCCAACGGCAAAATTAAATGCGAAAAGGTTCCTTCAGCGGATTCAATCACCAGAGCTGGGGGAAATGGAACTGCCCGGTGTGCTTAGTGGGGCTTCCGCTCGACCGGCTTCGATAGGACAGCAAACTACCTAATTCGAGCTGTTGTTGATGGAGCTCTCACCAATTTCGCATGTTGCTGTTACAAGGTCCAGGACGTAACCCCGGATGACGATTCCGTGAGGATCCTCTGTGACAGTACTAGGAACTGCTGAGGTGGAACGGCGCAAGGGGAAAGGATGAAGATGCTGACAGTTTACTTCTACATTATACACGAAAGACGTACGAAGTTGCATACGGTTGATTTTAATCTTAAATCGCAAGCTAGACGAAAAACGTAGAACTCATGATGCATGGAACGTAGCTAATATAACCCTTCCGCCGTAAATGGCAATCTGTCGCTCCACCTATTTTGTTACCACTGAAGACCTCGCATCGCATACCATATAGTCGACCGGGAAGCAATACACTACTCACGAAACAAGCACGACTCCTCTATCAGAGTTCTATCGACTCCGCGGAGCTCTGGTGATCTGATCTTGCCCTTCTTCGATACCACCTGGGCTCCCGGGGCGCGAATCGACAGCAACCCCTCCCCCAATCATAAATCACACCAGCCCGGTCCAGCCCTAGAAAGGAAGGGGGTTGCTCTTCACGCGCGCCGCTGCGCATCTCCAAATAACCCCTCAACCCCGCATCTGCATTTGGCTCATTACTGATACGGACTAGTTGTGCTACCCTCCCCCCAAGCTCATGACATAAGACGGCCCGGGGGTGTTTTCCCGAAAGGCAATTGAAGCCACATATTGTAGTCTCCTTATGAGCCTCTTTCGTCAGTACATAGTAGGTATCAATTAATGGTCTGGCAATAACAGATATCCTCCACGGTCCAAGACATTGGCAAGCGTCATGGGTAGGTATACCTGTAGCCTAGCCGATAGTAAGATTACCAAATCCGGTTAAACCTCCTCGTCGTCCCTCGGTCCCGGGTAGGTAGGTCGAAACCACGGGAGTTGGCCCTTGGCACTACATCATTGTCTCTGGCGCAGCAGTCCGGAAGACCCCGAAGCCCTCAAGGACAGCCATGTATGCGCCAATCACCAGTACTATGGTAATGGACAAGAAGTAGACGGTTCGACCTTTCTGTCTCTGCCCAGGGCTACCCAGATATCTGCCATCCATCCAACCATTCATCTGGGGGTTGTCCCGGCCCTGTTTATTCCATTCTCTCCTGTGCCGAGTCGAATTCGAGTTTGTTATGCGTTTCGTCCTCGGCGCTTGGCTACCTTATCACGTAATGCTAGCACGACTCGATCAATCCCGTCTCGCCGTTTTCAGTGGTGGTGGGGGAGCGTTTCCCCAGATGACGAACCCTCCCTAACAAGTAATAATAACAGTATTATTAAAACAATAAAGGGCGGACAAAAAAGGGCGCGCGCGGGGAGGATTCCCTCTTCGGCAGAGGGGAATAGCTAACCTTACTTATCCTTTCCCGGGATAGGTACCTAAGCTTCGGGTCGGCCTTGGCGATATGGATAAAATGGAAGCCATTTGGCTGGTTGCGGAGGCCCGGGGTATATGTCACGTCTGCCCAGACGCCTCGACTGGCTGGCTTGTCTTGCAGCGAACATGGCCGGGCGCCGAACCACGCGCCCCCAGCTGACCTACCTCGCGTATGCCCACTTCTCCATGGGGAAACGCTGATATCATCTAGCAGCAGTCAACATGCAGGAGCCGGTTATGTGCGCTGGCTGGTATTGGTTAATACGTTACGTTTGAACCGGATTACCGGGACGGACGGAGGTTAGGCAAGGTAGTATTCTAATACTATGGTTGGTTATAAGAGTTCGAGATAGCGTTCAATTGCTGCGTGACCGATGATCGGCAACTATGTATATGCCCTCGGCCCCGGGCTTCAGGATGCTTCTTCTTCACAACCGACGTGAGCAGCACATAGTGTAGGGGACCACTACCCCTTAAGATCTTCATGGATGTAGGAAATTGCTCAAGTGGTGGTACCCACATGGCTCTTGAACAGGTAGAAGTTTGCTCGCAAGATCCGGCGGGCAAGTTCAGCTCAATACCGATGGGTATCCATAACGACCCTAGCGGCGGCCGAGTTGACCCACGCACGGGTAGGTTTCAGATTGTGATCTTTGATTAATGCCATAATACACAGCCGCTCTCCATAAAGACCCAAATCAAAAACGCCGGAATGCATCGCCCGATTTGATGCCTCGGGATATCTCCGAAATAGTTCATTAAACCCCGCTCCTTTTCCTTTTCTTACATGTCCATGCTCATCAGGTACATCTCGAATATTCGCATGAACTTGGCGACGAAGGCCTCGAGGTGGAAGATGACCTTGGACCCCGTCTTGATCCGGTGCTCGTAGAAGGCGGACCACTTGACGACCTCCCACTTGAGGTCGTCGTCTATCTGGGGGATGAGCTTGAAGGTCAGTGTCTTGAGGATCGTCGTGGCAGGTATGCAGTGCGTGAGGAGATCGTAGAGCTTCGATCGGACCTGTAGGATGCGTGCCGGCGAGTGCTCCTCCATGATCTCCTTGGCGATCTGCGAGATCAGGGCCTCCCAGTCCGGCGGCGGGATGGGCGTGTCGTCCGTCACGTTCTCGCTGGGAGGTGTTATGTTAGCAAGCGGCCATGCGCGCGCAAGGGGGAGCATAGGGTTAGACGTACTTCTGCGCGTGAACCGCCTCGTACATCAACAATGCTTTTCTGAGATTCCGTCCACTTTCTTCGGCTATCCTCTTATGTAGACCCTTGACGACGGGCCATCCCTCTTTCTTCGCCGAGACGGCGAGCACATCCGAGATCTCGTCTATCGTGGGCGCGGCGACCCGCACGAGCAGGGTCCGACTGCGGATGGGCGCAATGATGTTGGCGGTGCTGTTGGCGAGCAGAATCAGGCGCAGGTTCGGGCTGTACTTCTCCATGGTGCGGCGCAGGGCGGCCTGGGCATCGCGCGTGAGGTGGTCGGCTTCGTTGATGACGACAACCTTGAACTTCTGGCGGGCGGACTGGTCGACCTGCTGGGTCTGGGCGACCTCCTTGAGCAGGTCCTGGACGACGACGCGGTCGTAGTTGCCGACGTCGGACGGCGTGATCTCGAGGTGGTAGACCGAGGCGACGATGTTGAACTCGAGCTTGCGGTTGCTGCTCGTCTGGAACACGCGCGCATCGATCTTGATCTTCTCTACGCCGGGCCCGTACAGCTCCTTCAGCGTGGCCACGATGCGCGTCTTCTTGCCTGCGCCCGAGGGCCCGTAGACGAGGAGGTGAGGGAAATCGCCGCTCTGGGCCAGGGAACGGAGTCTCTCGGACAGCTCGGAGTGGTACGTCAGCGCATCGAGAGAGCGCGGCCGATGCTTGTCGACTATGAGCGCCATGTTGATGGTCGGTACTTGGTCAGATTGTCTCGATCGCAGGATCCTAGGGGGATTCAAAAGTTCCTGTCTGGATACCCCTGACCGCCAAAAGAAAGATTATGCCAAGATAGAAAAATGTCGCCGTAGGATGTGACCTCAGATGTCGTTTTGCTGACGAGCCCTTCGCAATTCTCAGTAAGCCCCGATTCTTAAAATATCATCTCAAAATCTGCGATGCTACCGGTGATCTTGTAACTACCGTCACAGCGTTATACGTCCGGCTTTATGGTTTAGTACACTCGGTTTCCCGATATGGTGCTTTCATCGTATGGCTGCTGGCACATTTTTGGGGTTCATACCGCGTAGGAAGCTCTGTGACGCGTCGGAATCCTCAGGGTACGCGTTTAGTGGTTTTCCCCAGCCACATTGGAACGCTTAAGTAACCAACAAACTCAGCTCAGCCACAGCCACCCGGCCGCTCTAGCGTTCCAGCGTTCCAGCGGATGTGGGGGAGGCGGCTGACGTTGGATCGTCCGGAGGCGCCTCCGCCCGCCTCCCTTGCTCACGAAGTCACTGCCCTGCCTGCCTGCCTGCCTGCCACCAGACTGGAAAGTATTCGTACCATGTACTACGTACTTAAATACTCGGGCTCAGACCTGAAACCTGATGAGGCGTCCCAGCATAAAACATCAGACATCCCAGTCCGTCTACAATTGCAGCATTGAAGGCCAAGCTTCGGGATGCAGAACCTTGGCGATCGCCGTTGAAGTCTGGATTGAATGACTGCATACTCATCAGTAGGTGCATATTACGTGTGTTTCTTCTAGATAAACATGACTGACATATGAGTAAGTCTGGTATTACAAGGTAAATCTCTTCCACCCACTTCGTAGGGGGAACTCCTTGGACTTCTTGCTTCTCACCCAAGTCATCCCATTAGGTAGAATAGCTCAAAGGTACGGATCGGCTGTTTACGAGTCAATACATGCGACGCAAGCCTCAGAGAGAACATACAATATCGTGGTCGCCTTGCCATATGGTAACTTTCCGGAGAAGTGCCCTTCGGGACCTTTACCGGGCATAGTAGGATTGTATTACTTCATTGCGTACTTGTGTAATCTCCGCGGTTCCCTCCAGGATCCAGGTACAACCTCAACTGCCGATCATCCTTCAAAGCCGGCTCAATATCAAGAGGCTCCTCAGGGGGTATTCCCTGAGTGCTGAGTACCTATACGACTTCGTATCCGGGATGGATCGGACAGCGGACGGTCTGCCGATCTAGAACACCGAAGATGCACAACTTCCTACTTTAGTAATAAAAGAGGCGCTTACGAAGTACAACGTACAACAGGCACGACAGCACAGGGCAAAAAATCACGGCATCGCCGAGACCACCTGCGTCTCCACCAAGGATGCAGCCACGAAAGGAAAAAGGGGAACGTCGACAAATTCCAGCTTCGGCAGGTTACGTTGTGCGTTTTTTTCGGTACCTTAACTTACCTGCTTACCTACTCTAACTTGTGTTACCACCAACAAGGAAGAGATCTGCATGGCTTTCCACCCGACTTTTGTGCTAGGCGACTATAGAGGCAGCCTAACGTTGGAGTTATTAATCCCAGCGATCTTTACAGCGGTTGTGTCCGGGTGGGTCCTGAATATTTTCGTAGTTTTTTGGGTCACTCCCCAATCTCAGCCCGAGATCAGTCCAAAGTAGTTAATCCCTGTGCCAAGAAAAAGAATACCGGTATCACGTACCGCAAGTCCTCCTTCACCTACAAACTGCTTTCTCTTGACTCCTTCTACATTTTTCAGTTTTTATCTTTATTCTCTCTCCTTCAGGTCTCTGACACTAGCTGCGAGACATTGATATCCTCTGGACCTTTTAAATTAAACTAGAAAAGAAAGGAGTTCCCTCACAGTGGTGGGAACCCGAGTTGCGAGAAACGTTAACAATCCCCTCACCAAGGCGAGACTGCGATTTAAACCGTCAGGATGTTCAGCGGCCGCAAGTTTTCCATGAATCGCAATACGGGCGAGCCCCGTCCGTCTAGACGCTTCAGTACAAGTGAACCTGGTGCTCAAGGTATGTAGCCTTTATACGTTGTTTACGGAGTAGTATACATATCGCATTTCCATCGATAATGCTATCACCCCGCGCATCAGCCTCCGTCTCAGTTACACCGCCAAGCAACCACATCCCGCTGCTGTGTCTCGAGCTTAACCAGCAGCATTGTGTTCGTCTTGGCACTTGGCATCGACGAGGATCATCTTAACAAAGAAGAAAAAGGGGGAAAAGGAAGAAAGCTAGAACAACCTTCCACTGACTCGTGCCATAGAAACGAGCTCCAAGATCCACCGCCAGTTCCGTGCCGCGCACGAGGGCCATCTCCCTCATGCTGGCTTGGATGCGACCCGTGCCTCCACGGGCGTGGTCTGGTATATATACATCTACCTTACCTCATTTCAATAGATACATACCCTTTACTAACTCAAAGGTAGGTGCACGGAGCGTGCGGCTGAGTATGGCTTCATGGAGGAGCCGCACAACTGGGCCAACCTTGGTCAAGGTGCTCCCGAGGTCGAAGATGATATCGAGGGCTGCTTCCAGCGTCCCCAGGTCATCGATATCTCTCTGGCTGCCAGAGAGTACGGCCCGACGGCCGGTATCAAGCCCCTGCGCGAGGCCGTAGCTCACATGTACAACGAGATGCACCGCCAAGGCAAGGACAGCAAGTATACCTGGGAGAACGTCGCCATCGTGCCTGGTGGCCGAGCTGGCTTGATCCGTATTGCGGCCGTGCTCAACAACGCCTACGTCGGATTCTTCATCCCCGATTATACGGCGTATAACGAGATGTTGTCGCTTTTCAAGAACGTAAGCTGTCACCAAACCCGTGATGTTGAGATCTCCTTTCCCGATTGACGCTTGCAAAGTTCGCCGCTATCCCCGTGCCTCTCTCCGAGGAGGACGGCTACCATATCCACCCGGACAACATCGCGACGGAGATCGCGCGAGGTACCTCGGTCATCCTGACTTCCAACCCGCGGAACCCCACGGGCAGGGTCGTGGCAAACCCGGAGCTGGCCGAGATCCAGGACATCTGCCGCGGGCGGGCCACGCTCATCAGCGACGAGTTCTACTCGGGCTACAACTACACGAGCAACTGCGACGGCACGACCATCTCGGCCGCCGAGAACATCGACGACGTCGACGAGGACGACGTGCTCATCATCGACGGGCTCACCAAGCGCTTCCGCCTCCCCGGCTGGCGCATCGCGTGGATCCTCGGACCTAAGGAGTTCATCAAGGCGTAAGTTCCCATATACATACATACATTATACACCCCAGCCACGACCTCCCTTCCCCTCTTTAATAGGCTACGAAAATGGAACAAGTCGATGCTGACGCTGGATAATGTTTATTAGTATCGGCTCCTGCGGCTCGTACCTCGACGGCGGCGCCAACGCGCCGTTCCAGGAGGCGGCGGTGCCGATGCTGGAGCCGGGGCTGGTGCAGCGCGAGATGGCGGCGCTGCAGCGCCACTTCCGCGACAAGCGCGACTACGTGGTGCGGCGGCTGCGCGACATGGGCTTCGTCATCAAGTACGTGCCCGACAGCACCTTCTACCTGTGGCTGAACCTCGAGGGCCTCCCGGGACCCATCTCCGACGGCCTCAACTTCTTTCAGGCCTGCCTCGAGGAGAAGGTCATCGTCGTGCCCGGCATCTTCTTCGACCTGAACCCCTCGCGCCGCCGCGACCTCTTCGACTCCCCCTGCCACCACTTCGTCCGCTTCTCCTACGGCCCGCGCATGGACGTCCTGAAGCTCGGCTGCGACGGTATCGAGAGGGTCGTTAACAAGTGAGTTTTCCTTTGTTCCCTTTTCTCTTTTTTTTTCTTTTTTTTTTTTTTTCTACGATCCTCCGCGCAAAAACCTTAGCAGCTAGGCTTACCGATGTGGGTGTGTTTGCGATGTGAGAAATGATAAGCTGCTAACGGGTATCTTCTCCCAGGTTCAAGAAGTACCTCTAGATACCAATCATGTCGTCAGGTAGGTGGGCGAGTAGGGGAAGAGCGCCCCGAAGCCCCTGGCCTAGCCAGACACACGCTGGTCTACGCACTTGGCTGTCTCTACATTCTCTACGTATTGGGTAAGACGAGCCAGGCCGTACCGAGATAGAGGCGCAATGCAGATAATAAATAGGCGGTCTTTCGTAAGGTGCAGAAACAGATAGACAGACAGACAAGATGCGCACCCAGAGGAAGACTAAGTACATACTTACCTACCAGTTATAATACCATAACCGTGGTCATGAAAGGGCTCGGGATGAGTACGGATAGATAGACAATTTGATTCCCTGTTAAATCTACACACATGTGGTGATCTTCGGGACACGGTGACGTCTCCGTGGCTTGCCTTGATGCATCAACCGGTTTACAAACATTTGTAGTCATCAAATCACTCCTTGGTCATATAGTCATCCTAACAGCGAAGCACGGTATCATGATCCCACCTGCCATTATGTTCCTTTGCGTATGTAGAACCTAAAACACAGCTTGACCTGGCTTACGCTAACAGGCCACCTCGGCAATGGAGAAAGGAGGAAACCGAACCAGAGAGAAAATCCACGTAAGCCTGCCCCTACCATCGTATGCGCAATGTCAATATGCGGAGAAGAAAGTTGAGCCAAATGATGCTGAAAATTGCCAAAGGACTAGTGAAAGCCAGCTCGATCCTTCAATCCCAAACCAACTGTGGTCGCTCACCAGTTACGACCTCCGCAGCCTATTACATGATCTCATCGTCCATAGGAGCGTCACCGCCGTTGGTGGCAGCAGGGGCACTACCGTCAGCGTTCTCATTGTTCTGCTGATTGCCGGATTCGAAGTAATCAGCCATCTCGGAATCCAACTCCTCCGTAGTCTTCTTGGCTGGGCGAGCATTGCGGGGCTTCTTTTTGCCGCCGCGGCCGCGCGCACTGGAACCAGCAGCCTTGCTAGCGGCCTCCTTCTTCTTGTCGTTTGCCGCAGACTTAGGCTGAGCCTTTGGTTGCGTGATGCGCTCGGTCAGAGTCTTCGCGGGAGGGGCAACCTGGGCAGCCTTGGCACCGCCGACGACGATTTCGATCTTGATTGTGTGAGCTGACTGAATAAGACGGCGACCCAAATTCGAGCTTACCTTAATAGGGCGGTTGTCAACGAGGATGCCGTTCAGAGCATTGAAAGCCTTGCTAGCGCCATCGAGCTGGGCAAAGGTAACAGTGGCAATGCCACGGCTGACGCCTCCAGGACCGTACGAAACCTCCACTCTCTTGATGGGGCCAACCGAGGTCTTGAAGTACTCCTATGGTGGGAATGCAGGTCAGTTATATGAAATCCATTCGACGCATAAGCAAGGCGCTAATCCATCCGATTCGGTTCTCGAGTAAGCCGGTACGAGACATCGTCCACGGCAAGCATCAGCATCAACGAGCATGCAGTGAGCGTTAGTATGCCTATCAGCATCATTTTGACAAGTGGAACAACCACGAACTGGCCCGCCCCCAACGCGGGTCCGCTTGCTCGTCGTGACAGGACTAGGCTTTCCCGAGGAATATCATAATCCAAAATATCCCTCGTAACATCGGTGACCACCTAGGTAGTCTCTCTCCAGTCCCGAATTGCACGCCCCGCCTTGTGCAGTTCGGAACACAGGCCGTCTTCACCACCAGACGGTTGCGCGGATAGTCCTGGGAAAGCCTGCTCTGGGAATGGTATCTTGCCGCCTGAATGCTTCTGGATGGTCCGACGCGAGTAGGTCACAGGTGGGACACACTAGAATCTACTGTGCTGTCTTGCTCACTGCTATGCTCGCTGGGTTGAAGCCATCCCCTCCGGAGGGCAGCAGGCCTCCATCGGGGGAAAGCCTCGAGAGATAAACCTGAGAGGTCGCTAGTTGCGGAATGCCAAGATTCGGGTTGGTCTGCACATTGCTGCCTGCGAGAGGAGGGTTGCCAAGCCTCCTAGAGGACAAACAATATAGAAGTGCGACAGGAATCTGCTCAACTTCCCCACATTGCAGCTGCGCAAGATAAGAGTGCTCACGGGGAAGGAGACAAGGCTGCTCAACAGGGTCTGCTCGGCCAAGGAATAGTCCGGTCCGACTTCGATCATAACCATACCGGTGGTTTAGGATACGCGCATATGATGCAAGGAAGATGTCGACGAAATTCCACAGGCTAGAGCCTTAGCGGAAACATACCTTAATCTGGTTTTCGTTCACATCCTTAGGCTGAGGAAATATCGGTCAGCAGATGTTAACGTACTCTAGTCGAGATGTAGATGACTTACCAGGTTGCTAACAACAACCTTGCTCTCTCCATGTCCACCGGTAGCCTTGGCAGGAGCCTGCTTGGTCGCGGCAGCACGGGTTTGTTTTAGGTTCTTCTGGACACCACCGACAGGAGCGGCAGGGGCAGGTCGTCCGGAAGAGCGGCGTTGGCTTCGGCGACGGCCGCCAGCAGCACGACGCTGAGTAGAGAGGATCTCGTCAAGGGACTGGTCAAGCTTGCCCGACATGTTGGCTGGGATTGTTGCAAAAAGGAGCGGGTGACGAGAGAAAGTTGATGTGTCGCGTTGCTGAGATTAGACCGCAACTAGCAAAGCCGCTTCAATTTAGGCAGGAATGTGCGGCAAGTGGCAAATGAACCGGGCCTGGCTCAAACGCGCGAAGAAGTGGAAAATAAGGGCAGGGGCGGCGAAGCTGCGCGATTTCCGAACTTTGGCTGTTCGTAAGAAATATGATAGGGAGTCGCTTGATGGCAAGTAAAGTATGTTGTTATGCGGGAGAGTGTCGACTCGCAAGAAACGGTGACGCTGTGTGCGACTGACGGATGCGTGGGCAGCCGGTAAAGAAATGATAGAAGATTAAAATGGCTTCTTGCGTATCTTGAGAGGCCAAGAAAAATTAACAAGAGAAACAATCGTTTTGATTGTTGTCGGTTGTGACGGATATGGTGGATGTGGTGTGGGAAAACGAGAAGACCGAGTTTGGTAGAGGCGAGGGAGATGTCGCGCTTTGTAGGCAGCGAAGAGAAGTAAGTAGGATGTTGAAGGGGCGCGAAAAAGGCCGGGCTTTGGGTGACAGACAGTATGGGGTACGTACCTCCTCCTCGTTGATAACAATGACAGGTGGGGCAAAAATGGGGTGGGAGTTGCTTCACTGTTGTTGTTGGTTTCTGAATTCGGCCAATTACATAGTACAGGGATTTTTTTTTCGAGAGCTCGCTTAGCCGAATACGGATCAGTTTATGGCTGACGGCGTCTAACCAATGAAAGCCGGCAAAGCATGAGATCATGTAACTAGTATTAAGTATGTATGTACTGGTAGGCCTCTCTCCCCCACGAGATGAACAGTTAACTTGATACAGTGCCAAGATGGCACATTGGAGACTTTACCAGAACTTCTGCTAAGCTACCTGATACCCATCACGATAGGATACATTAGGTATTTGGAGTAAGCTTCCATCAACACTCATAATAGCATGGGGTTCTTCATAACGGTGTCTGATGTTTAGCACCCACGAAGTTGTCTAGGAACCCGAATTCAGCATTGCGCAAAACCCATTCTCTCTTCATACTAGATATAACCACGAAATATGCCTTCTTGAATGCATCATTGACAGAGAACATGTTTATCGCATAGAGGAGGATGGTGACACCACAATGGCTACCACGGGAAGCGAGGAACTGCTATCTCTCGGGATCAAAATAAACCGTATGCAGCATCGTCGCTTGCCCTTTCATTTTTACGTTCTTAAACCCTTAACGCCTCCCCAATGTCCCTTGTCAGTCGCAGATTTCCATCACTATTGTTTCGTCGTCGTTGACTGCTTGGCTGCAGCTGCTCTTGGTTGCGCTGGTTGAGCCTTTGCAGCTTTCTCCTCGAGCGCACTGTCCTGGGAGTTGACCTCGAGAAAGTGGTATACGACAATCAGAACCATGGCCGCCGAGCCGAGGAAAATGGCAAGTCGGTACAAGTCGTTGTCGGAGATCATGGTGACTCGATCTGGCTGTCTTAGTGTAGGGGATAGGACGACCTAGAGTAGGGCTATCTATAATAAAGTGAAGTCAATTAACTGAAGAGTTCCTCAGATAGCGGGACCTGAAACTAACCTTGCAGTTTACTCGTCTCGGTTTGTTCAGCTGAGAACAGATCTCAAATGAATGGACGCGAACTTGGGAGGCTGGTTTCGCAAAAGTATATTGTTCATATGATATGGAACAGTTGCCATGCGGGATTGAGGCCAGCTTGGAGCTTCCATAATGCAGATCACCTACACAGTACAGACCCCTACAATTTGTGGCTGGAATATATGGGCCAGTAAATACTTCAGCCACAATCGCCAGGTCATGTGACGGACGGCGTCGTTGCTCGACATATTTCTATGCGCCTCTTATAGAACTTTCAGTCCCCGCCATCGTCACGTACAACCCACCAGCCAACGCCACTAGCGAAACCGCCTTCGACAGCCGCAAAGCAACCCTCAAAATACCATAAGACTCCCGAATAACCGACTCCTTCGACCACTCCACCACCCGATTGGACCTTCTACACCCCGGTTAATATTCAGTATCGCTTACAATTCTTAAGATGGCCCCTAAGAAGAAAGATGAGGGCAAGGCCAAGAAGCCGTCCGTCACCAAGATTGTCGAGGACAAGACCTTCGGCATGAAAAATAAGAAGGGAGCTGCAGCACAAAAGCAAATCAAACAGATCACCTCGTCAGCGGCCAACAGCGGCAGTGCCGAGGAGAAGAGGAAAGCGGCGGAGAAGGCAGCCCGGGAGCGAGAAAAGAAGGCAGCCGAAGATGCCAAACGGGAAGCAGAGGCCCTCCTCAATAGGCCCGCCCAGGTCCAAAAAGTCCCATTCGGTGTCGATCCTAAGACCGTCCTATGTATATTCTTTAAGAAGGGCAATTGCGAGAAGGGAAAGAAGTGCAAGTTCGCACACGACCTTTCCATCGAGCGCAAGACCGAGAAAAAGAACCTTTACACAGATGCTAGGAGCGAGGATGAGGAAAAGAAGAAACAAGAAACCTCGGAAGACTGGGACGAAGAGAAGCTGAGGAAGGTTGTCTTGTCCAAGAAGGGTAATCAAGTTACCACAACGGACAAGGTCTGCAAGTACTTCATTCAGGCCATCGAAGACGGCAAGTATGGTTGGTTCTGGATATGTCCAAACGGAGGCGACAAGTGCAAGTATAGGCATGCTCTTCCGCCAGGGTAAGATTTCCGCTCTTTCTCAATGCCGAGCGACTGTTCTGTGCTGACTACTTTTCTTCCAGGTTCGTACTTAAAACCAAAGAACAGCGTGCTGCGGAGAAGGCTCTTCTGGACAAATCACCACTTAAGACACTTACCCTCGAGGATTTCTTGGAATCGGAGAGGCACAAGCTCACGGGCACCCTCACCCCGGTCACCCCAGAGACCTTCGCCAAGTGGAAGAAAGATCGGTTAGACAAGAAGGCGGCCGAGGAACAGGCCCGACGAGCCAAGGAGTCGACCGGTCGTGCCCTATTCGAGAGCGGCAACTGGAGATTCGAAGAAGACGAAGCGGAAGACGAAGACGAAACCGATGACGACGGAACCTGGAACCTCGAGAAGCTGCGTGCGGAGACCCAGGCAATTCGCGACAAGAAGGAAGAGGAGCGATTAGCCGCCATTGCTGCAGCGGAGGCTGCAGGCTGAACTCTGCATTGATTACGCTGGGATCGAGGGTGTCTAGACTACGAAACGGCGAACGGGTCGTCGTCGGCGATGATCAACACAAGCGGCATGCCGAGATTGTGCACTCTGGGAGTTGGGAGTCAGGAGAACGACGATTCCCGCGGACTGACCTGTTGCCCCTCCTTGCGAGCTGGGCGTCAATACAGGCAATGTGGTGTCGGAGTTAGCGGGTTTAGTTATCTATATGATATAGATATCAGAGACCTCGACGTTGAACATCAGCATCATCCCACCTACTCTTATTCCATACTTCATCAGTGCTACAACGTTTCACGTTTCAGGCGCGAGATCCTAGAAGGCCCTGACATGCCACCTATCCGACATACCAGGGCTCGTCTTGTCTCCCTGCGTAGTTCTCCGACCACCGTAATGTTTCACGGGAGTTCATCATGATCCCACCGTTCCTTCAACTCACTGAAAAAGTCCTAGATATCATGGAAGGCCCCATACCACTCATGCACCATGACCATCCAGCCCTCAAAACTTCTCTACAAACGGCCGCATATCCAGCTCGTGAGTGAAGGCAGAACGGTGCTGAGTATGCAGGTGCCAGTAGCTCTCGGCGATCTAATGGGCCCAACAGAAAACAGAACATCATCAGCATGTATACCAATCACTTGCTTACAGGGACAAGAAAAATGAACAACTATGGGCTTTGGCTTAGGGAGGAGGCATAGAGGCAGATAGGTAGGGGGGAAGGGGGAGACACAGAACGAAAAGAAAAAAAAAAGAAAAAAAAAAAAGAAAAAAAACGAGGCCTTACCGCCTCGGCGCTCAGCTTGCCGTCCTCGACGCCGCCGTTGACCGTGTACCCTTTCGTGCGCGGGATGTCGATGACGCCGTCGATGACGGCGTGCGCGACGTGGACCCCGCGGGGCCCGAACTCGCGCCCCAGCGACTGCGCCAGCGCCCGCCGCGCGAACATGCCCGCCGCGAACGTCCCGAACTGCGCCGACCCGCGCACCGACGCCGTCGCGCCCGTCACGATCAGCGTCGGCGCGTGGGGCGGCGAGGTCGGGACCGTGTCGAGGAGCAGCGGGAGCGTCTTCTGCGCGAAGAGGAAGAAGCCTCGTCTGTTTTGCGGAAGCGTTTTGAGTGTCTATTAGTCATTCGTGTCCAAAAAACAAGAGGGGGGTTGGGGGTGGGAAGCTCGGTGTTCGTTGTCTGTGGACACCACCATCATCATCTGCTTCCCTTGATCCTCGATAGGCCGCTGTGACTGGCACATAGGGCACGCGGGGCCACATAACGAGCGACAAAAGAGCGGGCAATAGGTAAGTAGAACTTACACGCTGCCCTCGAAGCTCCCGTCCAGCTCCTCCACGCGAGTCTCCAGGAACGGCTTGCGCGCGAACCCGCCGGCGGCGTTGTACACGGCAGCCGCGAGCCGCAAGCCCGGCATCAGCTCGCGCCCGATGGCCTCGAAAGCACCGTCCAGCGACGCGGGGTCTGCCGCGTCCGCGCTGACGCCCACCGCACGCCCGCCCGCCGCGTTGATCTCTGCCACCGTCTCCTCGTACGACTCCGGCCGCCGCGCCAGCAGCACGACCGGGTACGCCTTGGCAAAGCGCAGGGCTGTGGCTCGGCCTGTGGGCTTTGGCGTCAGCGCGCGAGGGCGGGCGCGTGAGGGAGGTGCGGGTGTGGGGTTGAAGAATGTAGCGGGAGGAATGGAGTTCAAGGTTCAAATACGTAAAGGGGAAGGTTAGGAGGTGAGGGGAAAGGGGGGCCGGGTGCTGGATACATACCTGTGCCTGGGCCGGCGCCGGCGATGATGGCGAAGAGCTGGGACGACATTGTTCTATTGAGTGTGTGCGAGTAGAAACCAAGAAGTTGAATTATCACGCCTGAGGCGTAGGTTCACTCAGAATCACTGTGTGGTGGGCTATAAATTCTCATTATAAGCTCCGACAGATGTGGACTTAAATAGTTCTTGATTGGAGAAACAATGCTTTGAAATCAGATATGCAACGGAGACTTATGATGATATTGTGATTACGTCGGTACGCCGTAATTGGATCGCAGAGCTCCTGCACCTACTTCTTATAGTAACGTCAGTTCACTAAATGTATGGCGTGCTATAAGCCCGAGTTAGATGTATGGTCGAGGATGCGCATGTGAGTTGTAGTATGAAATACTCGAGGTCGATAGAGGTTTAGATGATGCACGTCATCAGAATGGTCGCCCGGCGTTAAAACCGAGGTAGAATTCAGACAAGTGTAACAAAATAACCATATTTAAAAATTTTACGCAGAAAGATTACTCATTTTTAAGTCATATTACATTACAACAGAATTAAAATATAAAGTTAAGCTTTTAATAATTTTATATCATATTTTTCTAAGTAATGTAAATACTGCTTAACTAAATATTTGTTTTATTTTAAAATTATTTAATTCCGTAAATTTATTGCCTAACTCAATACCGACGCGTTTTGTTTTATGAACTCCAAGTAATGGGAACTAGACTTCTTAACCAATTGCTCATTTATGATCTGTACATTATCGGAGAACGCGACGGGGGGCAAATTTAAGTATCTATTTTTCACGTTCTCTACTTTGCGCTAGAACGTGTCTTTTCCAGATATACATGCAGGAACCACTCACGACGGGATTCTAGGGATGGTTCGGAACCAACCCAAGGAATTACTGTCTAAATCTTAAGAACATCGTTTCCAAGAAGAAGGAACCAGGGGCGCAGGTTATTCACCTGAGTCAGTAGGATTTTCGAGGTTACAGCGGCTCTCGGCGTAATTCATAACCCGCATGGTCAGCATGGCTGAGCAGGACGTGACGATGGGTGGCACAGGGGATATGGGGCTAATGGTTACCCATACTAAGGCCTCCTCCAGCGGCCGGTCTAGGGAAGGAACGAAAGACAGTACACCACTTCCTCAGATCGTCTCGGATATCATCAGACCAGTCGAACAAAACAGCCCAATGATACCTTCACAAGCACGTGAGCAAGGTCCGCAGCAGGCGTCTAGTCTAGTCATGCGCGGCGTTGGACAGAATACGGCCTCTCAGACACAAACAACACATGCGCCCTCTCGCACTCGGATCGAGGTGCTCATCAGATCGCCATCAGGAGCATCACGACACTCACCAATCTCCAAGATGAAAGGCAAGACCACCGCAACCTCGAGCCGCGAGCAGCGCGTCGTCAAGCCCCAGCCGCAGAAAATGAGCGACAGGGCTGCCGCGGCACACGCCTTCGTCCAGCAAAAGATAGAAGGACAAAGCCCGCAGCCCACGCCGCGCGGAAGGCCGAAGGGACGGAAGGCCGGGACAGCATACTCGGAAGCGAGGGGCGGACAGCCGTCTCCTGGCGGCGGCGGCGGTAGCGAAGCAAAAAAGAAGTCGGCCCCCGGCGCGGGCACGGGAGCAGGAGAATCCAAGCGGCGCGGTAGACCCGCGCGCGCGCCCGAGCCCACGGCCAGGGAGCGGTACCTGCAGTCGCAGCCGACGTACACGCGGTTCCTCTGCGAGTGGAGGGAAGAGCAGCACCAGCACGAGCATGAGCACGGGAAGGAGGCGCCGAGGACCTGCCCTGCGGAGCTGCAGAACTTGGAGACGCTGCGCCGACACGTCCATCTGGTGCACGGTGACGCCGACCCGCCCGTCTGCCGGTGGAACAAGTGTGCGGCGCGGGTGCCGCCGGTCCAGTTCGCCGACGACGACGCCTTCCAGGAGCACATGCAGCGGGAGCACTACCGGTCGTTCGCGTGGCACGTGGGCGACGGCGTCCAGAACAAGGGCATCGAGACGCTGAAGCAGAAGCTGGACTCCGACGAGCCCCCCGCGTACCTCTTCAAGGACGGCGTGCAGGTGACGCCCTCTGTCAGGAACCAGGTGCTCGAGGACCACCAGCGGGCCCGTGAGAGGAGGCGCAAGCTGAGGCAGCTGCTGATACAGAAGGACGAGAACGCGCCCGACGAGGAGGAGTACATGTTGCAGACTTTGGGACTGGCGCAGGCTCAACAGCAGGACGGGAGCTGGTTCTCATAATTAGCTCACCGAAGAGTTGATTCGGTTGCGACGTGATTAGTATCATATGCGGATGACATGCTGCTCATCCGTCGTTTCCAGAAGTCATTCATAGCTTGCCTCTTCGTACATCGTAAATGGGGGATCTATTGCACTACCTATTCACTGCTTATGAGATCGTGACATTTGTGACAGGTATATGACCTCCTTTTAAACCTCATCGGGTTTTAGGAACGTATACACATAAGACCGGGCTCGAGGCTCTGTCAGCGTGTTACAAGTCTTGGATCCGCCAGGTACATGCATATGTGATGCCCAACTGCGTCACTCTTCCAATCGCGCAAGCGGATGGCGTGGGTCAGTTGTGGGCGGCAAGTATCGTGCCGTATTTAGTACAGATACAGTACCTACGTCCAAGTATGGTGCATATATGAGGTATGGGGGCCTCACATTTCGAGGCGACTCGAAATTCAGCTCTTGAGGTTCTAGAAGCCGCCCAATTAATACGTAAGAAAAGGCCTATGGTAGCAACCAAGGTGTGTGATATTACTTGAGGCGCATCATGCATGGTTAATCGATGTCTATGCGTACATACGTACGTATCTGAGCATAGGCAGCCATATGCTTATAAAAAGAAGGGATTAGAAAATGTTGGTACATAGTAATTACGGTGAGAGAGTCATCTTTCCCTTCGATTACTAATACGCCTACCTACTGCATATTTCGTACAAAAGCCACAAGTCATCGTTTTTTTATGTGTTGACCGGATTAACTCCGTTCGATTTTAAACTTGTAAGTGAGCTTTGAAGGTCATATCGGACTTAGGATGATATCACCTCGAAGTTAAAGTTATTAGGTACCTAAGGTTTTCTTCCCTCTCAAAAAAGACTCCAAAGGGATTGCTTACCTAGAAACTCAAGGATAACCTGCCTTGCCGACTAAGTTAACCTGCGAAGTTCTTTTCAGCATTCGATATTTCCAGCAGACTTCTCTCTTTCATAATCCTATAATTACGATAACTGCCATCTCAAAATAACCATCCCCCAGACCCCCCGCCAGTCAAGCCCCTTAAATGGGTGTCCGGTCGAACTTTGGTCTAGCTAGCCGCCTCTAACGTAGAGGCAAACTCAATGCCTGTGTCGATACGGCATAACCACGTGGTTGCCGACCTTGTGGTACCGTACTTGCTAAAGACGCCTAATTAATCACACTGGGTAAGTAGCAAGCGGAGGTACGAGTCAGAATGTTCTAGCCTTGTAGTCTTGACTCGCAGCGCATCTTTTTTCTATTCATTATACGAGATTGCTAAGGCAGAGCTAATCAAGCAGATTGGCTCTAACTACCTTTTACAACCATAGCGTGCAACAGCATCACGACCGGCTTTCTACTGTAAGTAATGCTGCCTGGCCCTAGCCTAGCCTGACAAATCACACCATTGAACACAACGGGCAGTACCACCTAAAGAGCACAGAGCCAAAGAGAGCCGCCACCCCACACATCAAACCCCCTGTTCAACCCCTGGTTTAGTCCTGGCGGGGGCTACTGGAGCCAAGGCACTAAAAACCCAAAAGGCCAAAGGGCCAGACAACCCGGAATTTGTCGGTTGTGGCCTGGTTTCTGTTGAAGAACAGCCGCCAACCTGGTCTCCGCAGCCCGTCGACGCCGCCAGTAACCAAAGCCACCTGTCTGCCACACTCATTCATCGCCATGGATTCCGCCGAGCCAATTGACCATCATCAACCACCTGCAAGAGTCGATCCCGACCCCGACCCCGTTCCCGACCCCTCTGACCATCACCGTCTTCCTCACCAACCACAACAACAACAGGAGAGCAGTGCATCATCGTCACCGGTTACTTCAAACCGACGAGTATCTGCCTTTCGCATCAGACAGCGGTTGACATCATGGCATCACGCAAGTGACCTTAAACACAGCAAGAACACCAACGACGACGACGCTTCATCTCGTCCGACCCAGGCTAAGGACGACGCCAGCATCATGCCTATTAAGTCTACCTCGAATAACGGCGCGAACAGCCACTTCAACCAGAGGTTGAAGAACTTCTTCCGGATAAACTCATCAAGCAGCGAGAAGGATAACCACAGAGAAAAGAGCTTGGAAAACAACGTTAAATCCGACAGTAAAGCCGCCTTCCGACAATCCAGGAAATTCTTCACGAGCGTCGGGCGGCTTAGATCGACCACCACCACGAGCGAAGGAAATCCACTCGACGAGTCCCTAAGCCCCACCGCCCACGCGAATCCCTACTTCGCCCACCAGGGCCTACCCAACCACCGTCATCGCAATGAGGGTTCCGTGCCTCCGAGCCCACCGGATACGCCCGAGCTGAAGATCCATCACGCCGACGGTGCCGGGAAAGAGCAGGTGACAAGCGCCACCAAGGAAGAACTAGCTCGGAAACTGCGGAGGGTTGCCAGCGCCCCGAATGCACAGGGCCTCTTCAGTAAGAACGGGGGTGGCGACGAGAGACCAGCCACAGCCGAACTTGGCAAGGAGCCTCTCGTACAACATCCCGATTCTTCAGGCTTGGAATTCGTGGAAACCAAGGCGGCATCTGCCGACGCGGGTACCCTAGCCGTACCTGATCGAGACGGATTGGGAGCTCTACCACCGCCTAACCGGAACCCGTTGAATTTTAGAAGAACGTACAGCTCCAATTCGATAAAAGTTCGGAATGTGGAGGTTGGTCCTGCTAGTTTCGACAAGATCAAGCTTATTGGCAAGGGCGACGTCGGAAAGGTGTATCTGGTCAGGGAGAAGAAGAGCTCCAGGCTCTATGCTATGAAGGGTAAGAGATACGTGTCTGTCTTATTGTTCATTAATGCTGACAGTACTAGTTCTGAGCAAAAAGGAGATGATCAAGCGCAACAAGATCAAGAGAGCACTGGCCGAACAAGAAATTTTGGCAACCAGCAATCACCCATTCATCGTCACCCTCTACCACTCGTTCCAATCCGAAGATCATCTCTACCTCTGTATGGAATATTGCAGCGGTGGGGAGTTCTTCCGCGCACTACAGACGCGTCCTGGTAAATGCATTTCTGAAGACGATGCTCGATTCTATGCGGCTGAGGTGACGGCTGCTCTGGAATACCTGCATCTTATGGGCTTCATCTACCGGGACCTGAAGCCAGAGAGTGAGTGTTGCTAGCCCTTGCGGTCGATCCCCTGTGCTAACCTCCTGTCAGACATTTTGCTTCATCAATCTGGTCACATCATGCTTTCAGACTTTGATCTCTCCAAGCAATCGGATCCGGGTGGCAAGCCGACTATGATTATGGGTAAGAACGGCGCCAGCACGGCATCCCTCCCGACGATAGACACGAAATCCTGCATAGCCAACTTCCGGACCAATTCCTTCGTGGGAACCGAAGAATACATAGCTCCGGAGGTCATCAAGGGTAGCGGTCACACGAGCGCTGTCGATTGGTGGACTTTGGGCATCTTGATTTACGAGATGCTGTACGGCACGACGCCATTCAAGGGCAAGAATCGCAATGCGACCTTCGCCAACATTCTTCGGGAGGAGATCCCGTTCCCTGAACATTCTGGCGCTCCCCAGATTTCGAAGTAAGCTAGCGTTCGCTCCTTGCACTCACGTCGTACGTCTGGCTAACATGATGTAGTTTATGCAAATCTCTGATCCGGAAATTGCTCATCAAGGATGAGACCCGGCGTCTGGGAGCCAGGGCGGGTGCCTCAGATATCAAAGGTCACCCGTTCTTCAGGACGACGCAGTGGGCTCTCATTCGCCACATGAAGCCACCGATAATACCTAATCAAGGACAAGGCGTCGATACAATCAACTTCAGGAACGTCAAAGAGAGCGAAAGCGTCGATATTACGGGATCGAAGCCGATAACCTTCCCTAAAGGCGTGCCGCTGGATAGTGGACTAGCAACTCCCGGTACTGAATCTCCCGCCGTAGACCCGTTCGAGGAGTTCAACAGCGTGACTCTGCATCACGACGGTGACGATCACATATATGATCAGAAGGATCCACGACAGTCGTGAATGTTGAATGAATTACCTCGGGTAACTCGCTACCATGGACCCGCGTGAGACTCGCACAGGTGCCGTCATACAATCCCGAGTGCTGAATCGCTCGTCATGGAATGGACAGATATCACAATGAGCACACTTACTACGTCGGCGTTTTTGAGAGGGGGAATCTGTACCGTCCATGAAACTGAAGATAACAAGATTTTACCCATCTGGTATGCTCGCACCACTCATTCGTTCTTTTAGCCATTTTACAGGATATAGTGTGCGTATGTCGTGTCCAATGCGTGCCGTGACGTAAAGACCGGCGAGCGAAGGCAGGGCAAGCAGGCAGGCGAACAGCAGCGGACATCGGCAACGCCACCTAGGAACCTCGTTACCATTTTTATCGGTATCATTATCATCCTCATCATCCACGTCAACGTCAACACCCCATTAACCCCATCGACAACACCATCGGAGTGGCGTCTTTCTCTTGTGTTGCTCTCTCGTTCCGTCTTTACTTTCTCTAGCCATCGTCATGTCTTTCTGTCTTATTTACCATTCGCTTGGGCCGCAGAAAAGAATGGCCGGAGTTTGGGGAGCGCGGGATTTTTCAGAGACCGACGAACGACGTCGACGGAACAACGAGAGACCTAGAGAGAGTGTGTGTGTGTGTGAGAGAGAGAGAGATTGAAAGAGGAACGAGTTATTGGGCGTAATGCATTGGAAAGAAGCGACGAGACAGCTACATAGGTAACGCTAGGTAGCTTGGTCGCTAGATGAGGTTTCTACTTGGGCTATGTTGTTGTTTTCTTGCACTCTTCTGAGCGGGTGAATGAGTTAAGTGAGTGACTGATATGAGAGGGATACCGGGCTTTGATGGCGGTTTTGGAGTGCGTGTCTGTTTAGTGTGTGTGTGACTACCCCTATTTATTTGCTTGCCTGCCTGTAACCCACCAGACTGCTTCTCTGCTCCCTTGTGCGTCTTAAGGATTTGTAATTTTTACCTTTGGAAAATTATTTTCGGATTTCCTAAAATCAGCAAAACCTATATAGGCAGTGATATGCAGGCTGGGGAAGTACCTATGGGGGTCTTTTCATCGCCGGCATTGGGGTGGTGTCGGTATTGATTTTTCGAGGTCGATTGTGCCCTTGCGAGCGACGTGGATGGGATAGCTGCGTGTATGTGTACAAGAGGATTGATCAGCCTCCCACCTGGGACAGATGCGAGATTGCTTCCCCTATTTACGATAACGGAAGTCCCCTAGTAAAGTATCGGGATGCATGAGCTGTAGCTATATTTACGATCAGACATAGATAAATAGCTACACAGATGGATCGTGTGGCTGTGTCGTCCCGAGTTCTAGGAGCCCCTTTTGTGGACGTTTCGGCACTTGGCTTCTTGTCGGACCCTAAAGTGCTAAGCCCCATATTCGAATGTGGTCTGTTAGGCATCCTGAAGAGGCTGGAACCCTGTCCCGCATAGGCGTTGATGATTCCCCGATACGAGAAGGGGGGGAGAGGGAGAGAGCAAGCAAGCAGAGGGCCTACCCACTAGCGGGAACAGCCTCGAAATCGTTCGGTGCCGTCGCAACGGAACAATGGCAGCCTGTGTAGGACGTATTGCCGTCTCCGGTAAAGCCCGGTGACCCCGACGAGCTCGTTCGGCCTCCCGGGGCCGTGTCGCCGCCGTAAGACATCAGCCCCCCCTAGGAGGTCGTGCGAGCCCGAGTCCCGGCATAGATCCGGGCGACTTCTCGTCTCCGGGACCTATGTCGTGTTCTTCACCAGTCGCTGAGATATGCATGACACATTCAATGCCTTACCAAGCGCACCATCTGCGATTATGTCATTTTAGCTGACCTTCTTGTGGAGTTTCGATTTAGTATATCATGCGAGAAAGGGGATGTGCTTGGGCGTTTTTGGCTTCCTGTTGTTGAGTCTTGTTCAACTATAAAGGCCTGCCTATGACTATGACAGGCAGCAAAAATGGGAGTTACCGTCATGGTCTCACCGTCGAATGGAAATCCTGCATGCAAATAGTCGAAATGGGTGTGTAAGAGAAACTAGCTTCCCATTGTATAACAGTGTCGAGTCTAATCAGCTGAACCTTCCTGCGTAATAGGAGCGACATGGTTATCTATGTACAAACAAACGCCGACATAATATATGCACCTAATGAATCTAAAATCTCTGTGCTCTCCGATATCACACACTGCTAAGATATATCGACCGTTCAAAACTCAATCGGAACGATGGACTCGTGGGCGTTCTCCACCAGCTGTTGCACGTACTCATCGAACCACACGCCCGCTCTAGGGGCGCCCTCGAGGCCGCACTCGCCGTCGCTCTCGCCGCCGGGCTTGACCCAGACGATGCTGTCGACATGGGTGTTGTTTACCGGCGTACCGGGTTTGATGCCGAAGCCGGAGGGCGCAACGTTGCACCACTCTCCCCACTCCTTGCGGGCGCCGGGGAGGGCGACGCGGCCTTGGTCGATGATGAAGCGGCTGGGCAAGCCGGCCTCCTCGAGGTGCGGCGTGAGCGACTGCGCATAATGGTCCTCGTCCCAGGAGTTGCTCCACTCGGTGAAGTTCTCTCGGACGGTAGCCGAGTACGGGTTGTAGTTTGAGACGTTGGTCGAGAAACCCCGAATCTTCGTGTTGTTCCCAGCTCGAGCGACGACCTTGGCGAAGATCTCGGCGCCTAGAAGTAATCGAATTAGCTGCGTCCGCTACGGACAGAGCACACTGCTTACTGGGCGCCAAGTTGTCATTCCAGCCCAGCCAGCCACCGTGGGCGGCGTCGAGGTAGAGGTGCACGTTGTCGAATTGCAGGCTCGAGATGGCGTGGGCAATGCCTTCCTCGTACAGAGGAGCGGCTTCGGCACAGGCCGCGACGCCCAGGTTAGTGACAAGGTTAGCGAGCGAGTCCGGCTCCAGGACGATGGCGAAAGTGAGGTCCGTGGCGGCGCTGACTTTCTCGGCGTAGGGAGCGATGTAGTCGGTCTTGTATCTCTCCAGCCCTTCACGGCCAGTCAGCTCACCCCCACTCTCGCCGGCGCTGCAGTCGCGGTTCGGGAGGTTGTACAGGACGAGACCGACGATCTGGTCCTCGCCGGTAGCATCCTTCTCGGCACGGGCCGCAGCGATGGCGTCGTCGATGTTCCGCAGGCTGGCGATGTTGGAGACCCAGACGAAGGTGCCGATCTGTTGAATCGCACGAACCTTGTTGGCGTTCTCGGCGTCGCCCCTGGCCACGAAAGCGTCATGCGTTACGTCGAGCTTCCGCGACCACCCCGGGTTGGCGAACAGTTTCCTGCCCTCGAAGGGGTTGGGGTCGTTCTGTCGCTTGATGACCGGGGCCTTGAATGAAGTGCCCGATCGTCTCCATACAGGATTGCCATAAGGAGAGGCAGACACCGCAGCCGCAGCCGCGGCAGCAGCAAGCAATGCAGTAGCACGCATCGTGTCGACTCGGAGGTATCAGCGATGAAGGGAATGTAACGGATAGAGGCAAGTAGTTTCGAAAATCGAGCCACCTCCAAGAAGGCGGAAAAGAGTGGATGTATGGACGATGCTGGCTCTGTGGGAGGGGGGGGGGGGGTAT